>JABSTL010001585.1:0-10925 GCA_013759095.1 Fusarium sp. NRRL 29148 | reverse complement strand
ATTGGGTTGCTCCAGTCAAGTCGAGTCAGATGCGAGAACCAGACAAAGAGGGCTTAATCCTATTCAATATCTGATGCTTGATAAGGTAACCGAAGGGCCGGGGTTGGCCGGTCCAGGCCGGGGGTGGATATGCCGGTGGAGGTCCGGTGGAGGTCCGGTGGATCAAGCCGAACGCCGTGAGTCCAGCCGCTGGCCTTGACGTGGTCACGCATCGATGGCCGAAAGTCATTGGACCAATCCTCATGGGCTATTCTCCGATGATCGAACAGGACAAAGACGATGGTGGAGAGGATAACCACGACAACCCGCACTAGATGTCTTTTATGAGCATTGCGTGTCACACATCCTTATTATAGCAATAGCGAGCCATGGCGGACAGTCAGATGTTATTATCTGGAGCAGGGAGCTCTGTCATGATCAAATATGGATGATGGATGAGCAGAGCTACCTACGGTATTGAGGGGTTTGAGGGGAGGGGTAGACTACATTCATCCAACATGAGGGGAAGAGAGTATCAGAAGGACTGTTTTGGAGTAGCTCGGCTGCATGGCTACAAGAGAGGTCAAGACAAGGTCACTGAAGCATTTGAAGTTAATGGTATGCCATTCATGTGGAAGTGGATTATCATTTGTGAGTGAATTCCGAGCCAGGTTTACTTTAGTGAGTGGTGAAAGGGCTTGATGAAAGGAGTTTACCGTAGTAGAGCTGTCCATGTTTGGTCCAATGCCCATAGCTTCCCACCCAACCATCCATTCATTCGTGGCACCATGGATGTTAGGTTGACTGACCCTTCTAGCTGCAGGTACCAAGTTAGGACAAGTCGTTACAAGGATGGCACATGATGCTATCACCGCATGTGCACAGCACAGCATATCATAAAGGGGGGATGTCTTTTTTTTTCTTTTTCACCACCGCCCAAATCGGGGAATCTTTCTGAACTGCTCAGGTGCTTAGACAGCAACCACATTGAATAGAGCAACAGCTGGATATCCAATTTGGGTTCAGAGCTTGAAGGGTTCTGGGGTGATCATGAGCGGGTGCTGCCGGATAGCGCGGGGCTAGTGGGCTGGCTTCTAACTCAAGACGGGAGACGCACCATGTGTCCAGCCAAGGCAAGGTAAAGGAAGTGAAACTATTACCGCCAGCAAACACTTCAGGTACCACTGAAAGATACACGAGCCCAGTGCACCTCACAATTCTAGAGCACTTCCATGGCAGCTCACGGCATGCGAAGCCCTATATCTCTGCCCACGATGGGGGTTAGGTATGGATCTGCCCAGGCCTGATCGTGTCTGTGATTCGACCCAACGTGATAGACTATGATGCTGAACCCATGCCCTGCGTGGCACGCCCGACAGAGAGGGGATGGCTAGGATGGGTACTTGCGACTACCTACATACTTCCACAGTAGCTGGATACAGGAAGAGCACGAGAGGGTCAGATGTCAGCGAGTCACAGAACCACAGTCACAAGAGGTGCATGGCAGGGCCCTTTGACTTCCATGTTATGAGACGCAGCGGGAGGGCTAACTAGGTTGGCGGTTGGCTGAGACAGTGGGCGTGCGTCTGGTCACCTTCTGGACGCATCAACATAGCATCCATCTGGGCAGAGACATTCAGTAATTACCTTAGTCGACAGGCCCTAATCAACAGACCAGACCAGACCAGGTACCTGACTGAGCCAGTCAGTCAATCCCGTCAGTACCTCCAAAGTAGAGCCCACCCTCACGACACCTTCTCAGCGCATCCCATCCGGGTGATCTTCTCTCTTTAGCTGCATCTTCCTTTTTCTCTCTTTCTCCCTGTCTCTCTCTCTTCCTCCTTCGACTTCCCCCCCGAGCCTCTATCCTCCTCTTCTCTTTTATAGACAGAGCCCCTAGAGCCTCCAGTCTCCATTTCTCAGAGCAATTGCTCCAATTGCCTTGAGCAATTAACAGAACAAACATAAAACGCATATCCATCCACGCATCCGTGCCTCGTCTACTCATTCGGTCAAGGGCCTTGCAATTGCATCGCAGCTTTCCAGGCTCTTGTCATTACTCACTGCCGTGCCGTGCCTTGACTTTCTGGAGCCACGAGGATTACTCACAGTTTCGGGTACCAATCGATCTTTGTGTGCTCTTACCCACCTCGCATCTTGGACTTGGCCATTCATCTTTGACTCTCCTCTCTTGTTTCTTGTTGTGTTGGGCGTCAAAGGTGTCAGTCCAGTAGCAATTGACCGACTAGACTAAGGAACAGACAGCTCAACATTCGACTTAGGCCACTCACAATACCTCACCTCACCTCATCTCACCTTGCCTTGCTTTTGCTTTGCTTTTGCCTTGCCTTGCCTCGCCTTGCCCTGTCCTGCCTTACCGTACGGATCCATTCAATTCCTCTCTGGGCTTCGGCACGGCGCTACCTTAGCTGGACAACTCACTCACTCACTCACTCAGTTACTCATCTCGGGGCATCGAATCGGATACGCCTTGTTTCTTACCTTGGGTCGCCTCGGAATCCCTACCATTTCATTCTCGACCGCCTTCTCTCATCCACTCCGCCACCTCACCCGGGCCAACATTTCTTGCTTGCGTCGCTGTATTTCTCGCTATCTATTTGGACCATTCTTCTTCGTGGATTTTTCTTTCTTCTTTTACTCCTTCTAATCTGTCGTTTTTAATTTTTTCGGTTTTAATTTTCTCCAACAATTTGGGGTTGCTACTCTACGTCTACTCCTGGTTCTTCATTACTCATCACCGCCAGCCTTGACCGATATTCCAGTCTCCCCACCAGCCCCCTCCTCCTCTTACATATTGCTCAGCCAGTAACGCTCGAGCAACGCATTCGTTCAGTTCTACAAGTCTTTGGAGATACTCCAAGATCCAGCAATCTCGGCCAAGGCATCCGAGCGGGTACCTCACAGCAGGCAGCCGATCGGACAGTCCTGGCACTCAGAGCTCTATAAGAGACCATGACACTACCATTCGTTGAGGTGTCACATTTGGCACAGTCTTCATCTTTCTACTCGGCAACTCTTCAGCTCATCGGCCTGCGCTTCTTGAACGAATCACGCGAACAGAATTCGTCCATTGGGACTGTTACTTACGGAATTCCAGCTGGAGCCGGCAAGTCTGGAGGCAAACGTGGTGACGACCAAAAAGGTGGCACACCAGTTCTGCAGATCCGCGAGGTTTCCCGACCTTTCGAACCTGTCAAGCTCTCGACTCTGGTCTTTGCGGTACCGTCCACTGATGCAGTGATCAGCTTCCACGACTGCGCCTTCACCGCGAATCCGTGGCTGAGTATTCAAACTGACGGCGACCCAATATATCCTGGCGGCCCCAGCCCCAGACCTCGTTTAGGCTTTGAAGGCGGTCAAACCCCAAGAGGAGCAACAGTACGCGACCTTGACGGCAACACCATTCGGGTCGTTTATCAACAGCCTACTTGTCCTCGGGATTATTTTGGTCGAATTATCGAATGGACTTATGACGGTACCACCGCCCAGCCAAACAGGAATCGATCTCTTTCACAACCTCAGCTTCAGCCTGTTGCTTCCGCACGTTCGTCTTCTTCTTCCATAAACGGCCAGTCACCCTTTCAGCCCCGTCAGTCTCCTGCCAAACACGGTCCCAATACCGTCACAGCTGCAGAGATGACTCAGCGTGCTGCCTCTCGTGCCGATGAGGATGAACCTGTGTCCGTTTCCCCTCGCCAAAGCTCCAACAACAACGGCCTAAGTACTACCACTGTCGTCGGTGCCATCCTCGGAGTTGCTGCTGCTGGCGCTGCCCTCACATATGGCTTTGCAAGCCACAATGCTAAGGAGCGAGAACGAAAACCAAGACAGGAGTATGAGCCCCCATCGCTCCCTCGACGCTCAACCTTCCCCGAGAAGGCCCCCACGGTTCATAAACTACACAATGACGAGCGCCGCATCACCTACGCGGACTATCCGCCCACGGCGTCACAATACCCGCCCAAGGCGCTTCCTTATCGAGGGCATGGTGGCTTTGCCCCTCAGGATATGTATCCGGAGGGATATCCTTTCCAGAAACACATGCAGAATGACTATGCTCCCCGCAAGATGCATCACGAATCGTATCCGCCAAGGAATCTCGGCTACATAGAAGACGACAGCAGTGAGGATTCTCCAGACGAGCCGGTCCGCCCCATTCAATACCTGACGCAAGCCCCTTACGAAGAGGAAAATCCATGGTCAAACGAATCCCGAGCCAGAAGTCGGAGCAGAACCCGGAGTGTAGCCAAGAGTACTGCGAGGAGCGTCGCTGCGAAGAGTGCTGCTCCAAGCACCAGAAGTGTTGCGAAGAGCACTGCAAGGAGCGTTGCTCCTTCTCAGGCCAGATCGCGAAGTCGAGCCCCAGCAGAGGAAGGATATGATACTACCCGAAGTCGACGCTCATCGAGGCACCCTCCCCCAGAAGACGCCTATGAGTTTGTGGAAACACGTAGTCGCCACGCGTCAAGAGCCCCGGACGATGACTTTGAGACACGAAGCCGTCGAGCGTCAAGGCCGCCACGTGAGGATGGATTTGATACACGCAGTCGCAGGTCGTCACGGCCTCCGGAGGATGGTTTTGAAGCAAGGAGCCGACGGTCTTCCAGGCCTCCTATAACTGACAAGTCTAGGAGCGTCAGAGCCCGCAGCGAAGCGGGTGTTCGTCGTAGCAAGTCTGTAGTGTTAGTGGACGATCTCCGGAGTGAGGCCCCCGTCAGCCGAAAGTACGACGACCGCCGAAGCCATGCCGGTTCCCGAGCGCCCAAGTCATCACAATCAGTCGTCCGTGGTCACCGACCTCCATATGACGATGAGCGGACATACTTTTCAGCTCAGTCACGCCCGTCTTCACGAGCTCCTCGTCGATCCTCCCGCACTGAGGTGGAGGCCGACATTATGGAGGCACCAGAGGTCCCCGAGGTGCCTGACGCGCCCGAGATTCCTCTGGATCCCGATGTCTACGAAGCCCCCGATGTGCCAGACATGATGCCTAGGAGTCAGGCCAGGAGTCGGTACAACGTGCCCCGGATGGCCACTGGACCTGACTACCCACACATGGGCTACCCAAGCAAGGCTCAGAGCTACGTATCTGCCAGGAACGTTTCGCTTCCCATGAGCGGCATTGGTAGCAGTCACGCTGATTGGGATGACGACATGGTCAGTGTTGCCCCAAGTGACAGTATCAGCTGTGTTGGGGTGAAGCCGAGCAGGCGAAGCCGCAAGATACGATAAAGAAGAATTACGATTATGAGATGTATTTATACGAGCGGCGATAAGAATGACACGATTGACGAGTTGATGGGACGGATAGAAAGCGATTCATGCATGACTAGGCCTTTTCAGATTGGTTCGACAGAATGATATGGACCAACTGGCAGGCAGTATGTTGTTGTTGTTTACAGACCACAGATGGAGCTTCATGGGTTTTTGTTTCAAGGACAGCAGCTTGGATCTAATCTCGTGGGGTCTTCGATTGGCATATGAGGAGGCGTTTGCGTGTTATTACTATTATGGTGTCCGGGCAGGGCCCCCTGGCTTTCTTTCCCAGGCATTCTTTTGGTGAAGGGAGGTTTTGCGATGATTTCCTGTTTCCTTGAGTAAGACGCATTGGATGGAATATAGCAGTCTGTGCTGCTTGGTTGACGACAAGCTGTGACTAGTTGTTGGATGTCAAGACTGGACACATGACGGAACATGAAAGAAAGACAGAAGACAGACATTATAAGTATTCAGAGATGCGCGATAGAGACAATACAGAAGACATTGGCATTGCAAGACGACAGTCAGCGGTCTATTGCCGAGTCATTTGCCGCCCAGAACATAATACTTGACACCTCCGCTAACTGCCCTGCCCCTCTATCTCGCATCATCATGGTGGCAGCCCACTCCTTGCAACACCCTCATGATCCATCAATGTTGGTTGTTTTAGTGAGTGTGGGGGTCACCATGAACGTCACATCGATCGAGTGTAGTACATGGGGATATCACTTTGACTACTTTACCTTACTTGATCGCTAGTCTGGGCTCTAAGGTACTAGTAATATCCCACCCTGATACTGGTAAGATTGGTCATTGGTAATTCTCATGGTTTCATTCTTATGGTCTACACAGTTCAAGGAGATGAGACTCTCAATATGTTGGAGTGAGATAAGGCTTGATTAGTTGGTGATCTACAGTAAATACAGCTCAGCAAGTAATTGATGTAACCAAAACAAGCTTAAAGAGTCACTTGTCCCACTTGAATTCATTCACTAGCACTACCTCACCTACTATAGTACCTACCTAGGAGTTATTCTCCAGGATTTCTGGGTACATTACATGCCCAAAGACTCACACTGGCTTTCCCCCTCCGGTTCTCGGACATTTTTTCCCCTCGATCCAACCACAGCGCCACCAATTCACATCGAGTCAAAAGAAGAAAAAAAAAAGGTGTCTCACATATACTTTTTGTATAAACTTACTACATACGTACTATTCGGTACATATCGGCTTCAAATATACTGACCGAGATCTATTCATCATCACCTTGTTCTCTCTTCATCCTAAGCACTATAATGCCAGAGATTGGCTTGGGCGAGTCCATTCCTCCCGACACGGCACATGTGAGTCAAGACCAAACGATGGAGTGCGTATCTATCAAGGAACTATTTTACTAATTCAATGTCTTTAGGCTGTCAGTGTCTCTTTGCCAACATGGAAAGCAAATGTCGGATACGAAGAGGGCGAGGACTGGGTTGTGAACCGTATGACGACGGGCTACCCTCGGTGAGCTTAGCCATATCAACTGCCGTGCTATACGAAAGTATCCTCACTTACATGAAACTCCCACAGATTCTTTGTCCATAAAGGTATCCAGGCTTTCGCCAAAGACATTGTTGATCGCTATGGCAGTCCTGGTCAACAGGCCATGCTCTTCCCTACACCGCGAGTGGCAAACCGCTGTCAAGACTTCATCCTCCAGCGAATCTCTCCTGAGCTGGCGAGTCAGGTTCGCATCATTGACTTTACTCTGGACAAGTCAAAGGAGCTCTCGCCTGTGCTCAAGAAGCTCACTTCCACCATCTCAGCTGTGGTTTATCCCTCTGAGGTATTTCCTATCGCCAAGCAGTACTGGCAGCACACTGGCGAGGGTACGTCCAGTAGACGTGCTGAGTTCTGCCACGGCCTGTTCAAAGATGACCTCCTCATCCCAGCTGCTCGGTCACGGACTCCTCCTGAAGCCTCGCAGGGCAGACCTTTCCGCGGCCCAAGGCGCTATACTCGCCCAGGCTCAATCGATGGTGTCTCTTCTCCGGCCCCTTCGACACCCAAGCAACCTTCGCCCGAGACTCCTGTTGAGTCTCTCGAGAGCTCACGTTTCCTTGAAGAGCGCTTCGGTAGAAACCTCGACTTGTCCATGGTTGAGCGTGCCAAGTCTGCTATCCGTAGACGTATCGCTGGAGCCATGGCTCATGACGTCGATCTGAACATTGGCCCTCTCCCTGCAATGACATCCAACACTCGCGGCATGCCCAACCTTGAGGAGAACGATGTCTACCTTTACCCTGCTGGCATGAACGCCATTTTTAATGCCCACCGTGCGCTCCTTCACGCAAAAGAGCCAGCACAGAGTATCAACTTTGGTTTCCCTTACGTGGACACACTCAAGATTCTGCAGAAGTTTGGCCCTGGATGTCTCTTCTACGGACACGCCTCTGCAGAAGACCTCGATGATCTCGAGGCACGACTCAAGAACGGCGAGCGGTTCCTCGGCCTCTTCTGCGAGTTCCCTGGAAACCCTCTGTTGACATGTCCTGACCTCACTCGCATCCGCAAACTGGCAGATGAATATGACTTCGCAGTCGTTGTCGACGAGACAATTGGCACATTTGCCAACATCAACGTTCTCCCTGTTGCAGACGTAGTCGTCAGCAGTCTCACCAAGATCTTCTCGGGCGACTCCAATGTCATGGGTGGAGGGCTTGTTCTCAACCCTGAGAGTAAGTATTACCGCACACTCAAGGCCACCATGAGCGAGATGTACGAAGATAACTACTGGCCCGAGGATGTCATCTTCATGGAGAGGAACAGTCGCGACTTTGAGTCTCGAGTAGTCCGCATCAACGCGAATTCGGATGCTATCTGCGAAGTGCTGCGAACACATCCCCTTGTCAAGAGCATTTACTACCCCAAGTACAATGACTCCAAGTCTCACTACGAAAAGGTCCGTCTACCAGATGGCGGATACGGCGGTCTACTTTCCGTCGTATTTCAGAAAAAGGAGCATGCTCAGGCCTTCTTTGACGCATTGCCCCTTGCAAAGGGACCAAGTCTGGGGACAAATTTCACGTTGGCTTCACCGTATGTTCTCCTTGCCCACTACCAGGAACTGGAATGGGCTGAGCAGTTTGGTGTTGATCCCTATCTTGTTCGCGTGAGTGTTGGTTTAGAGGAGACCACTGAACTTCAGGACACTTTTACAAACGCCTTGAAGGCGGCTGAGGCTGTGTCGGTTACGAGCCGATGATAAAAAGCAAATAAAAGTGCTGTTTTTCCTTGCACATCATTGTCTATCTTCGTTCTATAAAGTTCATGTCATTACGTCCGTACCCGATGCAGTCTTCCGTCGTAATAATCTAAAGAGTGTTGTTAGTTGGCCGTGCACCCTTTACTGATATGATAGACAGAGGACATAGAACTCACAAGTATCATGTTTCTTTCTGATGCAAAAATCCGTGTCAATCCAAGTCGCTCAAGTATGTCGTGATGATGATAATAATAACAATAGTCGTGTCCATGTCCGAGCCTATTGAGCTCACATTATGCAGCACTCCTGGTGGACATAACCAGGCCCGTAGTCCTCAATACCACGCTCAATCTCGTTCGCGCGCGCTTTCTCTTTGACCTCCTTTGCAAAATATTTCTTCATATACTTTTGTAGTTCGTAGTCAAGATTCATCGCAGAAGCCTTGAGGACCACATCTGCTCTGCACAATGGGCAATGCTTCTCCTTTCGTCGCTGAATCTTGATGACACACCGGATACAGAATACGTGCTGGCAGTCGAGACGAACGGGCAAGTAAGCTACTGAGAAACAGACTGGGCAAAGATAGTCGTTGAGCTGGGGAACTTTGGATACGAGCTCTTGGGACATTTGTGCGCAGACATCTCGTGCAATGGTGCCTGCTAAGAGCTTGTCTGAGTGAACAACGGTAGGGAACTTTCTAGCAACTCCCAGCGCTGTTCGTTTGTCAAATTCTTTGGCGATGTCAGTATCTCGGGCTTAACAAGCACTTGGCATATTCCACTTACTCTTGAGAATTTTGGCAACGGCAGTTTTGTTAAGCTCCTGGAACTGCATGTTCTTTACGAGGGACGCATTCAAGTTGATGAACCGGTTGAAAGCTGCCGTGCTCTCGGGAAGCTTGAAATCTGTGACGAGATTCTGCTTAGCGACCTGGTCCTGGAACCATTGCAGCTGCCTCAGAGCGACTTGACTTGAGCGTTCTCCATGGTCTTGTTCGTGGGTAGCGAAGAAGATCTCAGCATCCAAGTACAGCTCAAAGATTTGTCGCCATCGTGCAAGATCTGTCTTTGAGAATCGTTTCGGCTTTACGACCTGTTCAACTTCTTTCCCAAGCGCTACAATTTCCGAGGTCATGGTTTTCTCTTCCTCCATTTGCAGAGCATCAAGATTGTTGACATCGCTCTGAAGCATCTCGAAGAACTCGGCGTCGAAAGTTAGGGGAACCTCGATGATTTCGTACGTTCCTTCGGTCGCACCAGTAGCAGGTGAGGTCGCCGAGGCTTCGGTCGAGCCATCGTTCGTAGGCTCAGCGATGGGTTCTGTTTGCCCGGAGTCGCTAGCTGGCTTTTCGGTAATTTCAACAGTCTTTTCGTCGCCGACAGCAATGGCAAGCTTGTCGTTGGTCTCGTCAACGAGCGCATCAACGGTTTCGGTGGAGGGTGCAGAGGTGGTCTCGACGACGGTTTCCGCTTTTCCGGCGTCCTTCACAGAGTCTGATTCTGGCGATTTAGTGGCAGACTCGCCTTGCGCTGGTTGGTTTTGAGGGAGGTTGATTGCGATCTTGTTGAGAAAGTCGCGCGTATTGGGCGCAAGCGAGGCATCGACGGGGACACCATCCTGAAGATGGACCTGTACGGTGAGTTTTGGGCGGAGGTGAGAGTCGGCACCACCTGTGAAGAGTCAGTCAGTCAGTTTTGGGCTGAGGAGAAAACCGTTGAAAACGTTGGGCTCAAGTCATACCGTTGAGTTTATACTTCAAGGCCACAGGAGACGTCTCGTCGGGGTTGAGGAGCTCGCGCAACGTCTCAGGATCAAGTCCAAGCTCATGTAGCTCTCGCGCAACTTTCTTGAGACATTTCTTGAGTTGGCTATAGGGAATAGCATGATCTACCCAATGAGCAGGGAAGTCTGTGAGGCTTGATCAGACACTAAATAGGTACAGTATGTAGGATGCACAGAAGTGATAGTATATTGAATATGAAACAACCCGAATATGAACAAAAACATGTGGACGAGACAAACCTTGAGCTCGTAGAGTCTCTTTGAAATCGTGACCGAATTTCATGATTGCCAAATTGGTGGATCAACAAATAAATTCAGTGTCAGGTCAGGAGTTTTCGCATAAGAGAGGCACGCGACCACTTGCAGTATAAGGCAGCTGGTGCCAAAAAGGACGGGAAAAGACGAAGGAATAAGAACAGAAGAACAAGCGACGCTTAAGGCTGAAAGGCTCGGATCGCAGGAGGAAAAGCAGGGGAAGGATCAAGAATCAAGTCAGGGAAATGCGCCGCATCAAAGAAGAGGAGGAGAAGAAGAAGAAAAGGTGAGTAAGTGCCATTAAGGTAGTGAACTTAGTAACCTGGTAACTACCTAATTAATGAATGAATGGCCTCGTGCGTGGAAAAGATCGATATTGTAT
>JABSTL010001584.1:0-15234 GCA_013759095.1 Fusarium sp. NRRL 29148 | reverse complement strand
GATTCGAACCTACGCGTGCGAGCACAATGCCTATGATGTCTCGGAAGAGATAGCAGGGCATCGCCTTAACCACTCGGTCACGTTGTCCTGAGTTCATTGGGCAGCATCCGGTCGATTGAGAGCATACAACGTACGCTTCCCTACTGAACCACACGTGAAACATGATAAAGAGTGCTGGGTATATGGGAAAACGCGCAATACCGAGTTCTTTTTTATAGATTCACGAGAAACTCCGGATTTTAGGTGGCTTTGTCAGTTATTACTGCACGCGTCACTGGGAGGACAAGGCCGAAAACGAACACGCTGCTTGCTCAAACCGGGTGGGTACTTCGCCACGAACTCAGTTTAGGACATGTAAAAGAGGGCTGCCTCATCAAGCACGATGCACAATTGTTGGGATCAATTCTACTGCCAGCTCTGATGAGTAAAATGTTCATAATTCCATCCAGTCTGAACCCCACTGAAAATAACCAGTACTACGCTTCAGGCTTCTTAGCATAAGTAACGCAACTACAAACAGTTAGCCGCAATCTCTCCCAGGATATCAAAATACTCACATGGGCCAATAAGCATGGATCTTGGGGTTGTTCCAGTCCTGTCTCAGCTTCACCAAAAACACCTCGACCTCCTCACGGCTCCAGCCCAATCCTCTCGTGAAAGGCGCCATAGTCAGCGCCTCCAGAGCAGAGGCTGCATTGACGTTGTTCCACTGGCCCAGCTCCTTGTACTTCTTGTCCTTGGGCCAATGGTTGGTAGGCCACTTGTATCGCGTCTCAACAACATCCACGAATCCGACCTCTCTCAACATATCCTTGAAGTTGGTGGTGCGTTCGAATGAGCGGTTGAACTTTCCGGCTGCTTCATCGAGAAGGCGGCACCATTTGTACATGGTATGGTCTTCCTTGAGGGTGTCATCGTCGCTGCCCATGATGACATCGACATCCTGTAGTTCAACATAGCCACCCGGAGCCAAGTTCCTGCTTGCGTCAGTATGGTTCTTTGATGAATAGTGAGATTTGGTTTACTGGTAGATCTTAGTGAAGTACGACTTCCAGTTCTGAATGCTAAAGTTCATAAATCTGCTGTGAATAAAGTCGAACGGTTCACTGTAAGTCCATTCCTCGTCGATATCGTCAATCTCGAAGCGAACATTTGGAGGCACACTATGAATCATCAGTCTTATCCACGTTTGGATCTAGGTTCAACTCATACAAGTTCGGCTGGCTCGGCGAGAGGTCAACGCCAATGACCTGTCTTGTCAGCGGCTACTCTGGATAAGCTTTAATGGCGTAGCTCACTGTTGCTTCGGGATGCTCGTCGCCAAAGTCAATTGCCCAGATACCGGTTCCAGTGCCAACGTCGAGGACGCGTTTCACCTTGGAGTCGGGATGGTTAGGAGGGCTTAGACCGAGCTTGTTATCAAGCGTGAGCAAGAACAAATTATGTTGCAGATCTGTGTTTTTATTGTTATTGGTATGCTACGTTCGGTGGTATTTGAGAGCACATACCCAATCTTTCGTTCTCCTCGTCATCGTTTGGGAGATTGTATTCTGCGATTGGGCACGTCAGTGATATGGCTCTTGTGGTAGAGGAGCTACATACTGCCGTCTCGGAAAGCATGGTAGGTTCTTCCATTTTCTTGACGGAAGTCAAGAATTGAGCTTCTCAAGCTGTCTGTGGAGGATGCATTATCCTAGGCATAAGATCAGCAACAAAGGTCTGTGAGTTGATGCGCTGATCTCAATACCACGCCAAGTGAGGAGTCCGCGTCAGAGTGCTGTGGCCGTTAGTTAGCTAGCTTCAGTGGGTCGGTTGCAACGGGAACTAACGTTATCGTCAGCGTCTACGACGGGATGCGCTTCGATGGTCGTCATTGTAGATCTTTGCTCTCGAATTACAAAAAGATCCAAAAACTATCGTGGAATGTTTGTTTGTCTGTCAATGGGAACTTAAATGCCGCATGTGGTACGCACATGATCCGAGCTCTAAGACCTGCATTGTTTTCTCTTTTCTCGTCTGACGCTGTACTACAAAACTGACGACCAACATGCATGACACGAACCAACACAGCGTTCCAGACACTGCCGAATATGTACAGTGAGGCGATTGCCGAAGTTTCGCCTGCTGTCAATCCTTGCAAGACCCTGAAAAGACTGCTTCCTCACTGGTCCTAGGCGCTGAGAAGTGGTCTGGTGTCAGGCATTGGAACCTGTTCCGATTGGCGAAGGATGGGGTGTTACGGTGTCAAACCCAAAGAGGTAGAGTTCACCGTTGACCCCACGAACAGAACAATAATTACCAGTGGATCGCTTCTCTTGTACAAGATTCTTTGCAGTAAGTATGTTAAAAGAAATAGCAAGATATTCCTCTATTAACAAACAGCGGTCACGTATATGCTACCCAGAAATAATTACAAAAAGATGATAGGGGATATGTACTCCGCAATTCATTTGTTATTCTTTGCTTTTTCAGACATGGATTTAAATTTTGTGGCAAGATAGTGGCCTTTGTTATGAAGTATGTGAGGTTGACCTGTCGTCTAAACATTTGCGTCATGATACAAGGCGAACTCCTGACGCGGCTATCGTTGCGGACATCACAGCTAAAGTCCTCGCAATCCCCTGTCGAGATCTAGATAGATGTCTCTGAATCTTGGTGGGCCCGTCAATACGACGGTGGAAATGACAATAATGTGCTTCAAGGAAATTGCAAGTGGTCTCGCGCTCAAAGGAGTAAATAAAGCCGAATAGATCATATATCTATCTTGATGCCGTTCTTGAGGTCACTTTCCCTCTCCTTACCAAAACAAATACAGACAACAAAACACATGGTTATCAAGTGCCATAGGACTTGGAACAAAGGTTTCTTCCGCGTCGATTCTAAAACAACGAGAGTTTCTAAGGGGCGGAGAATAGACTTCCTTAAGTCTAACGCCTCTTGACCCCCTCAAGGAGAGGTACGAGGCACAAGCTGCCTGTCTGCTGGATTGTGTTATTTGTGTTATGTTGAGACTGGACTTCATTTGTCCCTCCACTATACAATATGACATTGGCAATATATCGGAGCACAAGGTAGTCAGCCATTTTCTGCATACTAATGATTTGACATTTCAGATAAAGGGCTGGTACCTGAAGGTAATAAGAGCTTGACTGCCCAGACCATGGTTCTAGTAGCTCACATCTGTAGATCTCTGGGGAGAAGTAACCACTACTTTCTCATCACTACCTCAACATAACGAGGACACTGCTGTGTTGTTGAAAATAAATGGCCGCGGAAAGCTCGAAAACCATGTACAAGAGAGCCACAAAGGCATCAGCTAACACGAGGTATAGAGCCGCATGCTGGCCATAAGGTTAAGCACTAGCTGCCAACACGGGCGATTAGGATCTGGTAAACTTCTCTTCGCACATTCAAGCTCGTAACTACAGGTCGAGTCAAATGTAGTACGTGGATTGGGTGAGAGACTGATGGGTATAAAGACCTGACCACCTCCGCATCCCTGGACAGGCCATGGGTTGAATCAGAAACATCAGATCAAGTGTCAATTTGCGACCGTAAGCCTCCTCAAAACACTCGGACTTTGCCAATACGCCTAAAATCTAACTTCGTCACCCCCAAGGTCCCCATGAAACTCTCTACTACCCTGGCCTTTGGAGCTCTCCTCCTCGGCGACGTATCTGTTGCCCAACAATTCCAATTTCGCCCCGAAGTTCTCGAGAATAATACAACATGGCCCTTGAAAGGCGCCACGCTGAAGATACCTGGGGGACCTAACGACCTACCTCAGAAATGCCCAATGCACAGGACCTCTTCTGTTGGCAGGTTCTTTGAAGGTGTTATCGGCAAAAAGAAGCATAAGTGCAAGCAGTTCGATATAGCTGCTGGAGAAACGCTCAGTGGATTCCCCCGTTTCCCAACCCGCCAAGTCCATGCATTCACCTTCCCTGATCAAACTTATGTCCTGCATATTGATACGCCGGCAGTCCGTGGCGAGAGGGCAGAAATAAAGAAAAACGTTTGGACTGAAATCCCAGGAGGTACCACTATCACATGCTATGAGGCGAATGACGGTGTACCGAACTGCGTGTTCAGAACTTGAGATCAGCTATGGCCGGGCGAGATGCAAGAGTACGGTAACCTATTAGATGTCGAAACCAGCCCTCATCAATGATAATTGGTGCTTTCAGGAACAAGATCCTCACCGTGATGTCGCTTGGTTCCAAGATATATGACCAACAAGCAAGAATTGAAGCCTCTGCCTGTAATGTCGACTTCCGTCCCGTCCTTCCCTCATGGTATCACGAGTAGCATAAGAGGTAGGAGGGGTTCAAGGCAGTGAGGGATAACAGTACAAGCAGTTAACATCCTTAGTGCATGCATTGCTTTGACGAGCACGGGTGGCTAAGTTACATGTGCTAATACAAGCTCTCATCCACTAGTTTCAACTACAAATAAACGTCTTTCGCTGCATGTGCATGGCTGGTCAGCAGAAATTGATAGTGGGGGCCTATTTGGATCGAGGGGACATGTTAATACTTGACATCTTTGTGTCTTAGTAGTAAATACGTGGTCAGTTCTGAAGATAAAGCTTCAGTTGATAAGACCATTTCCTCTACGTCATGTTTATACTTGTAACTATGATCCCAATTAGATACAGTTCCAAGAGTATCAAGTGATATGACATACTTTATTTAATGATATGCGCTTAGTGGCTGTTAGCTTCAACCTTTGTGACTCTGGGACGAATGTCCTCAGTTTGGGATGATGCAAGCCCTAGTTAGCCCATCATGGTGGAAAAACTGGCGAATTCGGCAATAAGGATGATGCGCCCTGATGATACTAGACTCAAGCTTCTTTCCCCCATTACGTTAAAGTACTTGAGAGTTTTAGACTCACCCCTCAGTGACCCCCTTGACCGCATTCCCGGCATGCCAGGGGAGATCAGACATGTGCTCTCAGACCCCTCGGAAACAAATCCCGCAAATACCAATCAGCGCTCCTCTTTCAGATGTTTGGTGTCAGAAAAACAAGCACCATCCATACAGGTCAGCAAGGAAAAATGTTTATGAAGAAGAGACAACTCCCAATATCCATTCACATCTTATTTCTATCTCACTTGCCAACTGATAATACTCGTGGCACGCATGGCACAATCCGAGGATCCGTCAAACAGCCATGACACCAACCATGATGATAACAAAACGACTACAATGTGGGGGATTATCCTCTGTGTAGTAGTCATTCTCGTCATCTGCATTATTTGCTTCGTCCACTGGCTGCTGCGAAATAACCATATGCCTCGGCCGCTGGAGACACAGCTCCCGCGGTTTCGAACGAGCTCTGGTCTGGGAAAGCTTGCCGTGGAGAGCATGCCGACCGTGACTTATCATCATCGGATACACTCGAAGCAGATTCACACGGAAGCCCAAATGACTACATCCATGTTTCGAAAGCAACGAAAACCGAAACTGGAAAAGTTGCAGCGCTATTTTACTATGCCGAACTTGTCGATCCGTTCTCCCAATGTCAGCGACCGAAACGCACGACAGGCAGATGAGCGTACTTCTCCGGCCTGTTCTATCTGTACTGAAGATTTCATTGAGGGAACGAATTTGAGGAAGTTGCTGTGCGGCCACCTCTTCCATCCACAATGTATCGATCCATGGTTGATTGGACGATCGCGGACTTGCCCATTATGGTCAGTATTTACCATCCACGATGAAAGCCATCTAGCTGACAAAGCGCCTCTCTCTTATGAAGCCGCGTCGATCTGGCTACTCTGGTTAATTTGACGAAGCCACAGGCTGTGTATTCGTTTGGTGCACGGGAGCGTATATACCATTCGCAAGCTACGAGATGATGATAGTTATGACCAAACAACAATGAGACAATGACTAGCGATTTACGATGAGGAGCATGGCCGGGACTCTTCACAATGTAGTGCACATTCCCTCCAGATAAAAATACAGATCGCGTTTCTTCCTGCTGCGAAAGCGGCAATTAGTTAGACTACATGGTGATCCGTTGGCGATCTAATAATCAGCGCAAGGTGAGTGTTGTATGGACTGCCCAAAGACACCCAGAGACTCTACAGCAGCATCAACGAAGGCCAGAAAATTCCTCGGCCCTAGCCAATGAGCATTGAGCCATGTTAATAAATTAAGTTCGAATGTCACTCTCGTTACTCAATCTGTCTCATTTGCGACCAAACCTCCCTGCAGTTCCAGAGGCCGCCTGTGAGGGGCATGCACCGGTCGCTGATCCCGTCAAAGCTCCCCAAAGTTACAGGGCATGGCAGGCATCCCCACAGGGCACAGACCACACTGTACCGCTGTAGTCTCTAAGCTTAATCGCAAGCTGAGATAAATACCTGTCAGCTACAATTGATGCCACTACAAAAGGGCTGATGATCAGTCCAAGAACAGCATCGTCACAGCCGTAATTTCACGCTCGCGAAAACGACAGCGAAATGAAATAAATGCCGCATCGCGTGCATGGTCGAGACAATTCCATGCAAACCCCGCCTCGTAAACAGACTGTCACGAGCCTGTCTTTGAACACTTGAGACTTGCTTCACTGGGTTCGTCTCTGGGTATTCTCCGAGGCGTGCATTATCATCGTAGACCCTTGAATTCTACCCCCGACGCTAAAAAGCTTGTCTGCAATAAGCATCCACTCAATTATCATTGCATTGATTGAGCTTGAGTACATACTGAATGGTACTTGTTCTGTCGTACACGCCCTCTTGTCTCAGTCTGTCCCTCTCCAACACCAACACCGCTTCGTGCTCGTTTCTCGCCCAGTCATATCATGCTCACCTTGACTCACACCGCTGCTCTGTGCAGTCTCGCCAGTGCGACTCCGTACAAAACCAAGCATCTGACACTGACGATCCATTCCCGGCAAACAAAGACGATGCCAAGGAAATTGGCGCGTACGTCATATTCACAGGTACAGCACAGGAGCGTTTGCCTTTCCGTCGACGTGTTGGAGCTATAAAATACCTGAAAGCTGGCCAAGCCGGACGCAACCGAAGGGGGCGGAGTCATCTCACTTAGTACACAGCCCCAAACAGATCGTCGTTTTGTCCAACCCCCCACCCACGAATTCCTGCAAGTCATGCCAACTGAGGCTCGCTTGGGGTATCACGATGACCGTTGAGAGAAGAGACAACATCCACCACTGGACCAGCAGCGGATCAAAGGAGCAATACAGTGTGGCAATAAGCATAACTGCGATTGAGTTAACTAAAAAGAACTTGGTGGAAATGACTGTGTTCAAAGGCCAACTGCTGTCTACTTGTAGCATGGCATCATCAACCTCAGGGCCTCGATCCACAAACCCAGCTAAGATGAGAGCTCCACCTCGCTTCCGTGAATAAAGCATGTGCTGAGACGCAACTTTTTGGTGGTTGCAACTTTTTCTTCGTCGTCTGTAGGTAGTCAATCTATGTTTTTGTGAAAGTACGATGAGCCAAGATCTAGATGGCCTTTCCTCAGATTTCAGGAACACCATCGAGCCAGACGAGAGCACTTTGTTGAATGATGCGACTGCAAGTTTCGGGACTGAGACAGATACTGAGCGCGAGAGCGAATGGCCTCAACCCTCCATCTTTGTCACCCTGCATCGGTATTAATCCTTGACATTTGCATCTCTTCCAACTTGCTGATGGAATATCGGTTATAGCATAAGGAAATTTGTCCTTGCAAGCATAGGTACATCTCAGCGTTCTATTATTTGACACCTATCATCTAATGCTAGTCGCTAGATGATCCCTATTCGCTGGAACAGCTGAAGAGTCCACGAGTCAACCATCTCATTGTCCGTCCGCTAGTAGATCGTCTATATGATGAGAACGACTACTCTATAGGTGCGCGATACACCATCCACCGCTAACATATCATTCTCAATAATACTGACCAGTGTAGTCTATTGTCTTCTCGCAAACCGAGTACAGTTCCTACGTGAACAGTCCAGCGTTATCGATCAGAGCACCAGCATAGCCCGCGCAACATTATGCGAGCTCCTAGCTATCAAGATTCTGCGCAACTTTCACGACGACAATCCAGGTCTGGACGGTCTCTTGCTACTCTCCAAGATCCTGGTCCAGGGCTTTGATCCCTTCCATGGCGCTCCGCCCGAAGTTGAGCAGTACGGGCGCTATCCGCAATGGCCGATCCAGAAACGTGGCGGCCATGAGAGGAAGCTGACAGCGCTCGAACTCGCCATCATATCCGAGAGCAAGAACTTTGTTAGTTCGTCGGGATGTAGACGAGTTATCGATGCAGTGTACCGTGGTCAGATCGTCTACACACCTTTGTCGTTCGTTGACATCCTCCCAAACCATTATGAATATCTACCGGTGTCTCTGTATGAGCCGCGAAAGGCACCGCTACTTGACCATCACCGTCTCGTGGTTCCGCGCACCCGGTACATGATTGAGCTAGTGCACTATATCATTCTCACTTTTCTGTATGTTTACACGATGCAGTATCGAGATCCTGAGAACTTGACTGGAAATGAGGTTGTCTTCATTCTGTACTCCGCTGGTTGGGTACTGCATGAGCTTGCTGCCATCATTGAGCATGGGTGGATGATTCACTCACAAACGTTATGGTCATTCTTGGATCTCTCATACACGGTCATCTTCATGACGTACATTACTGCTCGGGCATATGAGCTGGCTGTAAGCAGTGTGCAGAATGGCATGGCACATAACATACTCTGTCTCGCAGCCCCAATTCTTCTGACCAGGCTAGCTTTCAACATCTTGCCAGACCATATCGTCTTCATTTCGCTGCACGCTATGATGAAAGAGTTTCTGATTCTCACATTTCTCGCGATATGGTGCTTCACTGGGTTTCTATTAGCGCTGCAATGGCTTTCTCCAGGAGATGGTTCCATTCCGAACGATTTCACCATCATCAAATGGCTACTTTGGATCTGGTTCGGACTGGATGGAACAGGAATTGAGGAATCCGTACAGTTTCACGCCATTCTGGGTCCGGCACTGACCATTGCTTTTGCCTTTCTCGGTAACACTCTGTTTCTCACAATTCTCGTCTCACTCCTCACCAACCGGTTCAGCACCATCGTCACATCTGAGGATGTCGAGATCCAGTTCCGAAAAACCGTCCTCACTTTTGAAGGCGTGAAAAGCGACGCCATCTTTGCCTATCCGCCACCTTTCAACCTCTTTGCTCTGCTAATACTGCTTCCCATCAAACCATTCCTGTCGCCGCTCGAGTTCTACTCGATTCACGTCTTCCTCGCGCGACTTGTCAATGCTCCCCTTTTGTTTTGCGTCGGTTTCTATGAACGCCGACGACTCTGGACCTTTGGGCCCGACGCAGCCAGAGTCTCGAGAATGTGGAAGTTCACGGGTTTCTCACCACACGGCGACATACAGGCTGTGTTTGAAGTCGAAGCCCCGGCCGAAGTACTGCGGGAGGCGGATGAGTTGGATGGATTGAGCGAAATGGGCTTTTCTGATGGTGATGCTGTTTCAAGGCTCTCTCGAGACAGGGAAATTAGAGCACCGGTTGTATTTAGCCTAAGTAATGCAGGGACATGGTCTCCAGGACAAGCACCTGTAGTTTGATCCTGCTAAATTGATAGCGTATTGTCTGTGTCCTTCCAGACCATCTTTCCCTCAAACCATGTCTTCAGGACCTTCGCTCCAGTAAATTCACCACGACTCAAGTCCTGACCAACTGCAATGAACTTCGCCTTCTTTCCTGTCTTAGTACTTCCCATCTCTGAAGCCTTTCCTACGGCCTCAGCACCTGCTAGCGCTATGATAGGGCAGATCTTTGCACCTCCAACCTCTTTTGCCGTCTTGCCCTCTTGCGTACCGAAGCGCTCCACGACGGCCGCTAAGGCTGGGAACAGGTCTGGTGTGTCGGTCAAGAATCAGTCGGAACCTACCGTGACATGGACACTGCTGCCCTGGAGCTTTTTGAACGGCCACTTGAAGATATGTGGATAGTTGGACGTGAGATTTGTGTCGTGAAATATTGCGGGCGACATCTCGGCCGTGATTCGCAATTTCACCATTCGCTCGATGTCATCTGTCATTGCTTACTCGGAAGCATTGAGACGTGGGATCACCCTGATGGATGGCGTTGCAGTGTGCCAGCTCGTGCACTGGGCCTGAAGGATTCGACTGCCGAACTCGCTCGAGAACGTCGAGTGCTCGCCTTGCAGAACCAACGCCGGCACAGTGGATCTTGCATGCCAAACCATTCGCATTATGCTTAGTCAAAGCTTCCAGTAACTCTTCGAACGTAAGAAGTAGCTTCTCCTCGTTGGGATGTCCATCCGGTCCAATATCACATTGCCTGAAGTGAGGCGGTATAGGCGCTCCATCCATCCAAAACTTCACAAATCGAGCATCGACGTGCTGACTACAGAAATCTTCAGCATTATCGATGAGACGATGCAGACTTTCGGCTTTCTCCAGAGCGAAACTCTCAGGTGCATAGACAATGTGAGGGAAAATCTACATGTCCAGTCGTCCTTCGCTATCTAGCTCCCGAAGGGTGTGAAGATAGAGGGTGTTAGCGGACGCCTCTTGTATTGAGGTGATGCCGAACTTGTGAGACATCTTGATCCCATAAAGAAGCGCTTCTTTAACAAAAGACAGGGGCGGCTGAGGTAAGCTAGCCAAGACCCCAGCCGATGACGCCTCCACCAGCTCCCCAGTCAACTGACCATTTGGCCGTCGCACGTACTGGTCCTCGGGGGGCCTTCAACATCAGCCCCATATCCGATGCGCCTAAGAGCTGCGGTGTTGAGAGCGACGTTGTGACACGAGACGTCTCGAACAAGCACCGGCTGCTCAGGAAAGGTATCGTCAAGATACTTTCGATACATTTTTCCATCTGGAAAGTTCTGACCGGCGTAAAAGTTCGCAATGGGCCAGTCACCTCTAAAGTGAGCTTGGGTACAGGCACAACTCGCCTGTCCTTTCTTGATGTTCTCGACAATAGTTGCAGCGGTGCTATGAGATCCGATGCTGATTTGGCTCATTTTCTGCATCGAGGCCACCAGGAGATGGGTATGTGCGTCGTGGATCCCAGGCATGATGCAAGTATTGTCAAGATCGTGGATGGGCAGGCCTCGCTTGTCAGCAAGGGCGTGAATCTCTTGGTTGGTCCAACTGCCTCAAAACGCCCGAGTGGGGAGAAAATAAAGGCTTCGGCCCATGGGCGTCTATCATTTACAGTATACACACGTCCGTGTATGAAAGCAGCACCAAACTGTTTCATTGTGATATGCGGATCTGTTAGTTAATACAGGTATAATAGGTACAATAGGGCAATGGATCGAGTTCATAATGTGTCTCCAAAGGTCTCTGTTATATAATGTCGGACGTCCGGAGCCCGGAACTTCGGAATCAGCAATAGGCATGTGCAAATAAAGCGCAGTAATCGTAAAAGTCATGAGAGCCAACCGACCATGTTGTCATTTAAGTGAAGATGTCGACCATGATCGGACCCTAGGTAGGTATTTTGCTGCACGCCGCACTTTTTGCCCAGGTTGGGAAAAGTGTTCCCTGATAAATCCGCCGGGTTACCCCAAGTTCTGTAATCTGACAACCATAGCGGTATCTCTGCCCTACTCTGGAGTGGTATTGTTGATTCCCAGGGCACTGGATCTGATGGGATGCTAACGCGTCGTGTATGAAACATGCGTTAATACTACCGAGCTTTCTCGTCACCTAGTATTCCAGCGCTTGGCTCAGTACTCGGCTTCCCGCGGCAACAATAGTGTTTTAGAAGCCGAGCACCAACTGTGACCTTTCCTCCTATACACCGTAACACTGCCAGGCAGTCTTCTTCTATGGTGATTATGGTGATTATGGGATTCACTGATTCGGTCTTGTAGCTGTTGTTTGTGTCCTCGCTGGGTGGAATTTGGGTAGTGTGAGAGAATGGCGCGCGTTTGGCAGAAGTAGTAGAGTGTCACAATTGAGTGCCGACCGCCCTGCAAAAATTGAGTAGAGAGTTTTTGGTCAGTTACATCGTCATTCGATCATTATGATCAGAAAGGCATAAAAAAACATACAACAGCGGGGATTCGCTGGTCGTCACCGACCCAACTACTAATCCGCCCCTTACAGGCTTGACTATGGGAGAGCGGACGGGATCCCGTATTTTCCTGCAGGTATGGTCGTATGTGCTTGTTTCACTGTTACTCAGGCTTATATCCGGCAATTGGTCCACCAAACACAAACGTGAACAGGCTAGTGCCCACCGATCGTCAGCTTCCGGTTAAGTTGGCATCTTTTCCCTCAAGGATTCGAGTAGTCTGATAACTAACAATACAAAAGGTCCTTATCAAATAATTTATATAGCATAGTTATATTAAAAGTCATAATATTTGGTACTCTTGGCCCCAATTACCCGCCCTACCACAGCCGGTCATTCCTGTCTGACCAGCTTTACTTGTTAGGCCGTTGAGCAACTAACTCCCCGTTTGCGTTAGCACTTCGATACACAAACTCACACCAGACCATTCTTCATTTATGGCGTAACCCGAAGTGGCAATTACTTGGACATTCATGCTGTCTCCAACTTACATCACGTCATATGTATCTACTGCCACGTAGACCTTTGTGTTCGGGCTGTACTGGTTGGGGCAGAGGTTGAAACGAGGCTCTTTGTCTATACCCAATCTGTCATTAGGCAACGACGTCTAAGGCGGATGACTTTCTACGCACTCTTTTTTAGTAACATAGAATGATTCTATGGACATAGACCTGGAATTTGATACAGCTGAAGTAGCTGAAGTGGACGCAATATCACACCACCAGATCAGGCGCCTGGTCTCGTTTCCTACCCAACCTTCCCACCGAATCTACATGTTGCGCTTAGGTCACCTCGCATAATAGTCAGTAAGAAGCCGATAATATGGTAGAGCAACTGGCTGTACCGAACCAACACAGCCACAGTCTTCAAGAGGTCGTTCAAGGTCTAGACGACACTCAACTCGCCGCCAGTTTAAGAGCAATTGATACCGATCAAGTTCACCGCATCATTCAGTGCTTACGTCGAAATCGACGTCATAATCAGAACGGTATGGCTATCCTTCTCCTTCAGCATCTAAACGTGGTCGTTAATGATATCCGCTGACACTCTTGTCATTCATAGAAGTTCAACCGTGGCCTCGAGACCCGCAGTCATTAGAAGCTCAACCTTGGCTACGCGACCCTCTAGAGATGAACGAGTACTACTATCAGAGCCCATATCAGAACCAATATCAGAGCTATCCAGGGACAGGATACTACACATACGACTGGAACTGGTATTACTATGATAGCTCAATTAACAATGTTCCATACTGTGATGATTATTACCTCAGCTATGAGTATTGGTGGGCACCTGTTGTATGGTACCCTTCGTGGTATTATGTACCGCTCACTCGGTACAGAGTCCCCAACAGATCACGCTACAGGAGGCTTACATGACCTGTACCTTGATTTGTGGAGAGTTGACAATGAGCCTTTTGGTCAAGAGATCAGAGACACCGGTCGTATGGTTTGAGCCTCACTGAGCGAAAGTTGGAGTTCACCTCCCTAGAACGCATGAACCAGTTGGATGATGGCATCAACTCCCCGACCACAGCTATAAATCCAAGACAATTGGTCCCATATGAATCGAACCATGTGTAAAAGATTGTGAAAGAATGCTACGAAGAATGTTAGCAATGGCTATCCATTTAGGCTGAAATGTGAAGGATTGTGATTTATTACATTGCAACCATCCCTTCCTATCAGGCCCTGAGCTACATCACCCTCACCATCTGTGGCTGAGCCATATGGCGAATCGAGACAGCACCCTCGCCGCACCTGTTCTTATCGAAACGTCATTGGAAGCATACTATTCGCTGATTACCTTTGTAATTTCGGATTTGCGGCCTAATCCTTCCATCTTCACAGCACATTGCATGGTGAGACTGTCGCAACGATTGGCAACAGCGTTGAAATGAGGCTCTGACATTCTGATCTGACGTAAGGTGACGCAATTGAAGCTGAACATGGATGTGTTGGGAGACAAGTGCTGGCGAAATGCAGCATGTGAATAATGTCCCAATCACCAGTTATAAAGGCTGCTCCGACTCTCAGTCCGTTCGTCTCCTGCTTAGAAACTCAATACTTATAACCGACCCATTGCACAACTATACAAGAGCCAAGATAACATGAGTGATCAGATTTCCGTCGAGGAAATTGACGACGTTGAACTTCCGGGTGCCCTGCAGCGACTCGACGATACTCAATTGACCCGCACTGCTCAAGGGCTTAATAGCAATCAGATCCCTCGTGTCATGCTTGCCATCAAAAGCATGAGTGACGAACAAAGCCAGCGTATCATCCAGAGGCTTGACTCCTCAAAGGATAATAGCATCCAGAACTTCGGTAAATTGACACCCTTTCCTTACCGCTCTATCTACATGTTACCTAACAGCATAAATTATCAGGAGGAATCATGTTCTGGGGTTCGAATATCCAGTCGGGCCCCGGAAAGCCGAACCATCCCACATTCTGTGATAAATTCCCTCACAAGACAGGTACTGGAAGGTTTGTTTGTGACTGCGGCTGGCATGATTGTGATAAGGCGGCGGACGACCTCATCGTGAACTACTTCCTGTTGAAGCAGAACGGAGTCCTCTGGTCGCATGTTGAGGGTGCACCGAATGAGTACATGTGTAGGGCATGCGTCAACGACAAGCCTGGGAGTTTCAACAAGTATGATTTGAGTGACTTTAATGCTCATATCTCTGAGAAACATGTTGTCGAGCCCTACAGTCTGGATGCTTCTCTCAAGGGCTCGTATGGGCAATATTTGGGGCAGCGACCAGGCTATTGCTACGAACTTTGAAAGTAGCTGTAATAGTCATCTAATTTCCAATGGCAATTAATTCTAGTCAATGTGATATGATGATCGATGGCAGATGATCGATTGCGACTTCTATTTGTTCTGCTTATGAATGCCAGTGTCTATGTCAAAAGGGCGTCATACACTTCGCCCGAAAGTTTTATAGCTCTTGGAGATAAAGTATAATTATAGTAAGGATATATACTCTATTTAGATTTATCTGGACTTATCTGGACTTATCTGGACTTATCTGGACTTATCTGGACTTATCTAGGCTATATGATAACCTGAATGTCCATGCCCAGTCTATATCCAACGGACTAACTCGCATACGGCATAAACCATGATTCCAAGT
>JABSTL010001582.1:0-20876 GCA_013759095.1 Fusarium sp. NRRL 29148 | reverse complement strand
CTATACTATTGTTGACAAATACGAAGAAAAAAAAATAAAGCATAATGACTTTGGCTTAATGTCAGGTAGTATTTAATTGATTAATTAATTTTTACAGGATATGGCCTCATACAAGTAGAGCTTCCCGAAAGACTTACTTGGAAGAAATGTGTTAGCATCCCTGAATCGTCGCATCTTTATAGGTTCCTTAGGTATGAAAGCTTGCAAATGAACCCCTTTTCGCATAGGGACTGCACGAGGTGGAACTGTACATAGTAAGGTACCTATACGGTTCCTTAGGCAGCCCAAGGACGCCATTGGAGTTTGGGTTTGATCAAGCTTAGGCTCAAAGGCAAGACCGACGTTCCTGACATTTTCTGTTACGACTCGAGATCGATAATGTGAGGAATGAAATTCGGCTGAATATTTTCTTATTTTCAATATTAATTCCAAAAAATTCTCATTCAGCCTCTAGCCGTGCATGTCTATCAAGGGGGCCAGGACAGATATGGCAGCTGGCCAATCAGCGTGGGTATAGGGCAACACCTGGAGAAGGACAGCGCGCAGCTTCTAAGATCTTGGCATAAAGTTAAGTGGTACCTTGCTTTAGCTACCTCACCTTAGTAAGGTAGGTAGGTATAGTAGGTAGGTATCTTAGCCGTAGGGACGCTACGTCGCGATTCTGTCTTTATCATCCAACCTCTCAACTCTCTCGAGCAAACTCGGCCACAAACGATTTCCCTTTTTCGTTTCGCTGGAGACGTGGTACGTCCTCCGAGGAATCTCCCTTTCGCTTTGTTCGGTTTCTACGATATTTCGGACCTCCTTCAGCCACCCCCGAATTTGGTTCAACCATCAAGTCGCAAACCTCCACCAACGATTACGAGGCTGCAATATCATGAGTCGCGATGAACAACCGTCTCTGACTATGGAGAGTCCTAGACCGTCGGGAGTTTCGAGTTTCGAGGACCGCGCACTCCCGGTACGGATGCAGTATCGAAGCCGACCTGTGTCCGTCGCAGTTGACCCCGTGTCACTTGTCATTTCGGAGTGTATCTCCATAACTTCTGCTATCCAGAAGCATGCTCGCTCTCCACATTCATCCGTTTCCGCTATTCTTGGGGGAAGCCCGAATCCCGTACAGCTTGGGCCTCCCAGTCCTTCACCACGCGGACGAAGCAAGAGCCCCGCGGCGAGTATCAGCGGTGATGCTTCCCATGATGGCCTTACCAATCGCTGGGGTCTTCGTGGGCAGAGGGGAAAGAGCATGCAAGATAACCCTATGATTGCTGGCTTTGGCAAACTAAGGCATGAGCTTGCCGGTGTTAAAGGTATGATTGGCCAACTAGCTAGTCGCCATTACTCCTTTCTTCACCCATGATGGCTGACATTTCCCTTCCAGATATCCGATCATTCGACGCCCCTGCGATCCTCGCCCCGTTCCTCCACGT
This sequence comes from Fusarium sp. NRRL 29148, assembly GCA_013759095.1. Taxonomy (NCBI): domain Eukaryota; kingdom Fungi; phylum Ascomycota; class Sordariomycetes; order Hypocreales; family Nectriaceae; genus Fusarium; species Fusarium sp. NRRL 29148. Next base: position 19,446 of record JABSTL010001582.1, on the reverse strand, counting down.
TATCCAAACTAAGGGTACCGCCGCCCCGATCACAATTTTAGCCCTAGGTGCTTTGAGGAAGTTTCTGGCCTATGGTTTCATCTGCCCCGAATCACCACGCTTTGCGTTGGCCATGCAATCTCTGTCAAGTGCCGTTACACATTGTCAATTCGATATCAGTGATTCCGGCCAAGTCGAGGTTGTTCTTCTCATGATTCTGAATCTGATGGAGGATATGATGTCTGGTCCGGGTGGAGATATTCTGAGCGACGAGAGCGTTTGCGACATGATGGGCCGTGGCCTTGCCATATGCTCACAGCCTCGTTTCTCCCCCGTTTTGCGCCGTACTGCTGAAGCCTCTATGGTGAGGATGTGCCAAATCATATTTGAAGACGTTAAACACCTCGAGGTTGAAGCTGGCGACGACACAAACGCCTTGGATCAGCAAGCTGATGATGACCGCGATAGCGTCAGAATGGAAAACCCCGCTCCCGAAGCAGGAGGACTGTCTGCCGAACCTGAGAGCCTGGAGGTACCTGGAATGTCTACCCCAGACCCCGAACGCAGCAGTAGGGACACCACGGCCACTTCTGAAACGGCGCTGGCAACTACAAGCGATGCGACAGAGGAGACGGAGTCTGTGGATCTTAGGCCGTACTCCCTCCCGTCTGTTCGTGAGTTATTCCGGGTATTGGTGAACTTCCTGGACCCTCAAGATCGACAGCACACAGATACAATGCGGGTTATGGCATTACGAATTATTCACGTCGCCCTTGAGGTTGCTGGGCCCTTTATTTCTCGACACCCTGCTTTGGCAGGTATCGCTGAGGACCGATTATGCTGTTATCTGTTTCAGCTAGTAAGGTCTGACAACATGGCCATTCTCGAGGAGTCGCTAATTGTTGCCGGTACGCTGTTAGCCACTTGTCGTGGAGTACTTAAGCTGCAACAGGAGCTGTTCCTATCTTACCTGGTAGCTTGTTTACACCCAAAGGTTGAGATACCTCGCGAGCCCGGTATCGACCCTTCTCTCTATGCTGGCATCCCACAGACGCCCAAACTGGTCAAACCTTCACAATCATCACAGCCCAGCAGTGGCCGATCGACTCCAGTCCCTGTCAAAGACCGTCAAAAACTTGGTTTGGAGGGTGGATCGCGGAAGCCAGATGCGCGCCAGGCTATGGTAGAAAGTGTTGGGGTCTTGTCGCGCATGCCGACATTCATGGCGGAGCTCTTCATTAATTACGATTGCGATGTTGACAGGGCGGATCTCTGTGAAGACATGATTGGGCTTCTTTCCAGAAATGCTCTCCCTGATTCTGCAACCTGGAGCACCACAAGCGTCCCTCCGCTCTGTCTTGATGCTCTACTCCGATATATCCAGTTTATTGCCGAAAGACTTGACCAAGATCCCACCGGTGGAGACTTTCCTGACCCTGCGACATTAAGGGAGCAACGGCGAAGGAAGAAAATTATTATCAAGGGAGCAAGCAAGTTCAACGAGAAGCCAAAGGCAGGCCTGGGCTATCTGGAAGCCCAGGGCATCATTAAAGACGCCACAGATCCTGTTGCTGTTGCCAAGTTTCTCAAAGGCACTTCACGGGTCAATAAGAAGGTCCTTGGCGACTTCATATCTAAGAGAGGCAATGAAGAAATTCTCGGAGCTTTCTTGGACCTTTTTGACTTTTCTGGTAAGCGAGTTGACGAGGCACTTAGACAATTCTTGGAGTCATTCCGACTTCCCGGAGAGGCGCCCTTGATTGCTACGATCGTGGAAGCTTTTTCTGAGAAGTTTTGCTCCCACGACACTACTGGCGAAGTCGCAGACAAAGATGCAGTCTACATCTTGACGTATGCTATCATCCTGTTGAATACCGATCAACATAACCCCAACCTGGACGCCAAGAAACGCATGACGTTGGAGGATTTCGCCAGAAACCTCAGGGGAACCAACAACGGCCAAAACTTTGCTCCCGAGTATCTGCAAACTATCTACCAGTCCATCAAGTCCAACGAAATTATCCTACCAGATGAACATGATAACAAGCATGCCTTTGACTATGCATGGAGAGAACTCCTTCTGAAGACAGAGTCAGCAGGTAACCTTGTGATATGCGACACAAACATTTATGATGCTGATATGTTTGCAACGACCTGGAAACCTATTGTTTCTACGCTGTCCTATGTATTCATGTCCGCCACAGATGATGCCGTGTTCGCTCGAATCGTCACTGGCTTCGATGAATGCGCTCGCATTGCTACCGAATATCAGAACTCGGAAGCTCTTGATCAGATTGTTTATTGTCTGAGCCACATGTCGACATTGGCAACCGAAACACAGTTCAACACTTCCTTGAACACTGAAGTTCAGGCAGGGGATGGTAGCGTCATGGTAAGCGAACTCGCGGTCAAGCTCGGTAGAGATTTCAGGGCCCAACTTGCGACTCTTGTGTTGTTTCGTGTCGTTACTGGAAGTGAAAATCTTATACACAGGAGTTGGAAATATGTGAGTAACCAAGGCTTTTCATTCGAATGGATGCTCACATTGACAGATGATTCGCATATGGCTCAATCTATTCACCAACTCGCTCATTTCGCCCTTCGCTCCAAGCAACTTGCCAGGCTTACCGTTGCCCCCCATTCCACTGCAAACGCCATCGCAAGTTATCGATCGAGTAGCGAGGAATGCGGACACTGGTTTCTTTTCGGCCTTCACTTCATACATTTCCAGTTATGCTGCCGACGACCCCCCTGAACCATCCGATGAGGAGCTAGAAAGCACACTTTGTACTATCGATTGTATAAAGTCATGCAATATGACTGCGGTGTTCGAAAATATTGCGTAAGTTGTACATTTGTATAGTCAGGATGAAGCTAACTTTCTGAAAGTAACCTGAGCCCATCCGTCGCTAAAGTCATCGTCGAAACACTTGTTGATCAACTTCCCGAGGATTCTAACACAACCGTAATTAGTGTCAAGCATGAGAGTTTGCCTACGTCTCCCACGAATGGTCACGTTCGACCGCCGGGGCATTTGGAGTACGACCCAAGTGTTGCGTATATCCTGGAGTTTTGCACACTCTTGGCGTCACGGGATGCAGAATCCATTGAGAGCATGGGTAAAGTTGTCTTCGACACGCTACAAGGCGTTCTTCGCGATCCAGCCCGATACCATGCCATTACAGTTTCCCGGGCGTCTTTCTATGCTCTCAAGCTACTTAATATCAGCTATGTAAGTTTTGTAGCAGACGCTTTTGAACTTGAAGCTAATCATATAAGGATCATGACTTCGTCAATGTTCCATTTCTGCTTCATACGATCTCGACTTTGCCACAAGAGGCCTTGGGGAAGAACTCGGATCTTGTGTTGCAAGGCCTTTCGATTTGCATCGAGGAGTCTGGCCCGTTGAAACGAGAAATGATGACGTCCCCTGACTTTTGGGCAATACTGCGAGCCTTGGCTCAACGTCCAGAATCAGCGGCACTCGTTTTCGAAATTTTGGAGAAGGGAACTGCTGGAACCCCTTCGGCTATTATGGCAGATAACTACGAGGCAGCAATATCCCTTCTGAACGACTTTGCCTCCGCTGCCACCCCTCGGCAGCCTAGCATGCAGACCCGAAGCCCTAGACCCCAAAGGCCAGCCCCTTCCAAGCAAGACAAAAAACGGTAAAACTTGACGGACCTCAAAGTTGTGAACATAACACTGATATAATTCCAGCCATGCGGAAGCAGTTAGCCGAGGCTCCAAGGCTGTCAACATGCTTTATAATATGACGGATCGAATCCCACATCTTATGCAACAGTCTCAACTTGAGAGCAGTGAAGGTGTGTCATCCTCCAAACGCTATTATTTCAATTGCCATGTTAACAAATCCACAGCCTGGTCTGCTTATTGGCTGCCAATTTTCCAGGCTTTAACCACTCAGTGTGCAAATCCATGCAGAGATGTCCGACAACTTGCCTTCTCCGCTCTTCAACGATCTCTTCTGTCCCCAGAGTTGACCTGCAGTGACCCTAAAGAGTGGACTGCTATTTTTGGCAAGGTTCTGTTTCCATTGATCATCCAGCTGCTCAAGCCTGAGGTCTTCCTGTCCGATCGAGATGGAATGAGCGAGATGAGGGTCCAGTCTGCCTCTCTTCTTTGCAAAGTCTTTCTTCAATATATGGTACTCCTCTCAGAATGGGATGGAATGCTGGATCTCTGGATCAAGATCATCGAGATTATGGATCGTCTTATGAACAGTGGCCAGGGTGACAGTCTAGTGAGTTAACTTATCCAGCTGTGCAATGATACAGGCACTGACAAACAGTAGGAGGAGGCTGTTCGTGAGAACCTCAAGAATGTGCTGCTATTTATGGCCAGTAGTAAGTATCTTGTGTCACCCCACATCGATCCGTCGAAGGAGGAACTCTGGTCAGAGACTTGGAAGCGCATAGATAGATTCCTACCTGAACTTCGTGGCGAACTGGCTCTTGATGAGCCCCCGAACGAGAACAAGACAGACAATGAGACCATTGAGGTGCCGGAACAGCTTTCGGAGAAAGAAAGGGAGATAGAGAAGAAGACTGAGACTGAGGAGGATCAGGTTACTGGCGACCCCGTCACGACAGAAAAAGTTGCTGAAACATAAATCTTGCTTCGCTCACTCGGAAATGACTGGGCAAAGTCAAAGTCATCAAGATTATGTGGCCAAAATATCTGCGCATCGGCGTTTGGATGGGATCTACTGTGCACTTTAGATGTCTACTTGACAGAGGACTTTGTACAAATTGACAAATAGAACGCCTCTATCATCAGCCCCAAGAGCTAGATTGACAGATGTTTGCTTGAGATAGACAGGAGGATAAACGCTTGAACTAGAATGCATCGTCCTACGGGCATCAAACAGTTGTGATGCAAATTCTCGTTTTCATTTTGCAAGTATGTCCTAAAGGCCCAACATAGATTGATTGACTGCTACGTATGGCTCGAAAGGAGACTATGTTGCAGCGTGTTTACGGCAGGGAGTTGGTCTATTTCGCTATTACTATTGTTTTAGTAGGTTGGCAGGTTGGCAACCTTTTTGTGGACCAGCTCCTCGGGCATTAGTCATCCATTTATGCATGCATGCACTTATTCTGAGTCTGACTGAGAATGGGCACCTACCTCGAGGCTTCATTCTAAAGGTCAACCTAAGTAGGTAGGTACCTTTATCAATCACCAAGACGCCTCATCTCGAACATACCTGGTACCTACTCCCTCAGTCTCGGGTATTTAGACAGACATGCCTTAGGCACGTGTTTATGAGGCAACATCATTTTCTTTCTACCTACTCAGGTACACAATCATAATTTATTTGTGCAGCGGCCCCACCCACCCAACGTCAAATGCTCAAACGCTCTTTGTGTCTTGCGATGAAGAGAAATCTCGACTCATTTCTCAAGGATCACCATTCGTTGACTTCCAACTCGGTCACGACCCCAAGAACGCCACCTCTTAAAGTCAAAGTCAAAGTACCTGGACCGCCTGCCAAGGTTCCCAAGTCCAAGTCCAAGTGCAACATGGTGACCACCACCATTCAACTCACCAGCAAGGAGCAGCAGCTCCGCCGTCTGCTTCTTGATGTTGCCAAAGACATAGACGAGTCCGGAAAAGCTCCAGAGCCTATTATCCTCCGTTGGGCCGGTGGCTGGGTACGCGACAAGCTGCTCGATATCCAGAGTCATGACATAGACGTGGCCATCAACGCCATGACTGGGGTCCCTTTTGCTCAAGCTATGTGCGATTATTGTGAACGACCAGAGGCCATGTCCAAGCACAGTATTGGCCCCGCAGATATTGGAAGCCTCCACAACGTTGCACGCAACCCTGAGAAGTCCAAGCATCTGGAAACGGCCATGGTCAAGATGTTTGGTCTGGATCTCGATTTCGTCAACCTCAGAAAGGAAACCTATACCGAGGACAGTCGAAACCCTCAAATGGAATTCGGTACGGCTGAAGAGGACGCTCGCCGCCGCGATGCCACTGTGAACGCACTCTTCTACAATTTACACGACGATCGTGTTGAAGACTTTACGGGGGGGCTTGCAGATATGGAAGCTAAAATAATCCGAACCCCTTTGGAGCCCTTCCAGACCTTCATAGACGATCCTTTGAGGGTTTTGAGACTTGTTCGTTTCGCCAGCCGGCTCCAATTCACAATTGACGCCAGCACGCGCAGATACATGGCAGACCCAAAGGTCCTTGAGGCATTGCGTGCCAAGATCAGTCGAGAGCGAGTTGGCGTAGAGTTGGAGAAAATGCTCAAAGGTTGTTGCAGCATCTTGATCTGATCTGGAACTGAACGGCATGTGCTAACTTCTAGGTAGGAAATTACCCTTTTGAAGCACTTCAACTCATCCATGAGCTACAACTCTTCCATACAATCTTTACCGACCCAACCCAGGAGAACCTCCCAGTCCCCGACATATCGCGGTGGGCTGTTGCTTATACTTGTCTTGATGAGCTTCTCAAGGATCGAGACACGACTTCCATCGCTGGTCGACTTATCACATCCACGGATGCCACATACTCCGCTTGGAACCTTGCCGCGCTCTCTCCATGGATGACGGTTGAAGAGCCTCCGCATCCTCGTAGGAAAGCAAACGCTCTCCCTCTCGTGGCCATTGTCTCACGCGAAGGCTTCAAAGCCCCAAATCGACTTTCAAGTATTGTTGCTGCTTCGCATCGCAATCGTGACGAAATTTTGAAGTTGAAACGTGCCGTCTGCAATGGAGAGTCGTCCATCCAAGAACGAGATCGCTTCGGCATGGCAATCAGGAAGTGGGACACACCCGCTGGTACCTGGAGACTGCAGGTTTTGAATGCACTACTCGTCGAGGCCCTGGGAACCCTCACGGTTTGGCGCCAAGAAGAGTCAGCAGGTAAGGGTGATTCCATTTCCCCTTCCCCCATGGACATCCTAGTAACTTGTTTCTAGAACAAAGTAACTTCTTAGCAGGTTGGAAGAGTTTCCTCGATCACCTCGCCAAGTTAGACGTCTATGAAGTTACCACACTCGAAAAGCTCCTTGATGGTGGAAAGCTCGCCAAAGCACTTGGTGGTATCAAACCGGGGAAATGGACAGGTCCGGCTCTAGATGTATGTGTTGCATGGCAACTTCGCAACCCTGGCGAATCAGACCCAACTGGCGCAATAGAGGAAGTACAGCGGCGGAGAGAAGAGTTGGGGATACCGTGAGTAAGGAGCTCAGTTAGCATTCGTTCCAAGTCGGCAGCTCTGCATAGCATATGCATTGGTGCAGCCTATTCTAGGCGTGTCACGTAGGTATTGGCATAGGCTAAGCTGCCATGACTTGACTATCATGATGGATACACGACCTGTATGGATGGAATGTATATTTAGGGCAAAAAGACCCTATATTGCACCTGATTCGATCAAGTATAATGATAAAGAACTTGACAGACTGTACGCTGAGACTGAATGACAAAGTTGGTTGACCTGACCATGACGAGCAGACAGCTAGTTTCTGTACAGTGCGACCAGATGTATTTTTTGACACAGTATGCTATGTGGATCCAATGAACATATCTAGGTACCTAGGTACCTACCTATCTATCCTACCTGAGGCATCCTGTCTCAAGATCCGACGTTCGCTCTTCATTTTTCTCCTTCACCAACACTCAATCAATGATAACATGCCAGCCACTGGCTCTGATACCGTACTTGATGAGTTGAAAGGGCTCCTTGGACCTTCAAATACAGCATTGTTGCATGATGTCTCAGGTATGTGTTTGGCCTAACGTAAGCTTCTCAGCACCGAATTGACCAGGATACATTCTTTCTTTCAGGAAAGTCGGAGCATTTTCGTGCAGAACCTGACGGTGGGATATCTTCCCTGGTTGAATCCAATGATACAGTGCGTTTTCCTATACATCTGTGACGTTATCTGGCTCAGATAAACAGCACCGAGCTGACAATCGTTGACCCCAGGAACTTCGTCAAGCCGTTCTCAGTATAATTGACCATGTATTGTCTTCAGAGGACAACATGGGCCAAAGCCAATTATCGAGGCTTGTGGCAGCCGTCAGTGAGACAGCATTGGTATTGAGGAGCGTTCAAGGTGCATCAGCGTGCATAATCTATCACTTCTGTAGCTTGACTAACACCACAAAGACCACTCAGAACTCCTCACAGAAGCAGCTGTTGCCAGCCTCAGTATCTTGTGCTCGAAATATCGCATTAACCTGGACCAGATTACTCTTGTGAAGCTTACAGCTGTTACTGATCCTCAGGATCCATGGACAACTGCACAAGCTGCAGCAGCAGCTTCAAAACTTTTGTCGGAACACCTTGAGGGTGAAAGTCTGAACGAGTTTATCACCAACGCGGTCCTTCAGAAGCATTTGAAGCCATTATTTATGAAATCATCCTCGCGAGTCACTGCTTCAGGACGACCCTCCCAGTATGACATGGTTGACGATCGGTCCCGACCTGCGATTGAAGTGCAATCATGGAGGACTCAGGCCCCGTGGGCAGAGGCCACAATACAATGGACAGTAAATATGTCTACGGTAAGGTTGCGCTGGTGGAAATGCGATCAGTTGCGCTGACACTCGCTGGTAGATGTCACTCATCAAGCACCACTGGCCGCTTTTCTTACCAATCCTGTTGGCGCTGGTGGAGAGCGAGTCTACCAAGACCAAGGCCAGAGGCTTAATGACCACGAGAGAATTCATGAACAGATGCCCAGCTCAAGTACTGGAAAACACAGGCATAGGCCGTGTATTTGCGGACGTCACATTCCCGCTCCTGCTCTATCTCCCCAGCGTCACACCAGAGGATGAGTCTACGACTATACTCATGCCGGCTTACGACGTGCTTATCAAGCTGGCGCAGGCCACCGGGGATACCAACAGTATTGAGCGTCGCCGATTATTTGACAAGATCCTCAGAGACGGAGTATTCGCAAGCTATTTCCATGCTTCTCAGCACACTCGCATTGTCCGCGTTCTGCTACAGAAGGCAACAGCAGTAATCAATAGTCTGGGTATCTATACAATCAAACACTTAACTGTGAGTAACCACTTATTACTGAAAAACGCCTCGGGCTTTCTTTAACACGTCTGCGCCAGCCTCTACTCTCAATGGTATCATTAGTCATGACAGACCCCTTTGCAGTCTCATATCCTCCGACCCTGATAGCGGCGACGCAAACCATGAGTGCCATCATTACTAACTCATGGCCTCGTATCCTAGAAACTGAGCATATGGAGAACGTCGCCCGAATTCTGTCATTATGTTGGTTAAACGTCTCTGAGGAGATCGAGCATGAGGCATCTCGGACTTCGGCTGATATCAACACATTGTCACAAGAGTTGGCGCATGCAGCTCGAATTCTTCAGGCCCTCTGGGACCATGATGCCTCTAAACGTCCCGCGAAGCTGAGTGAAGCCTTGAAGCAAGAACCGCGGCTGTCTACTCTGTTCCCGAAAATGCTGGCTGAAGGCTGAGGGGCTGTTGCTAAGTCTCAGTCTAGGGGCTGTTGTTTGAAGAAAGACTTCCCACGCAGCCATTTCCTATAGGCTTTGTATCGCTTCTTCGGACCATCTTCTTCAGTCACTGTCAAAGGGTTTTCCCCCACCTTGAGCAACTCAGCGTAGACATCGATCACTTCTTCAGTTCCTTTGACCATTAAACCTTCATCTTGCCAGTCGCCGCTTACATAATCCTGATACTCAGACGCATCCACGTCCACGGGCGTGTCGCTTGAGATGACGAGAGGAAGGTTTTGAGGATGGCGAATATATCGCTCGTAATCTTCGGATTCCTGCTCGGCTACAGACGGATTCAGCGAGTCATGGACAGCTTTGGTGAAAGTCCATTGCGCAGCCTTGGATTTTTCCAGGGCTGTTGGCTTCGTCTTGGGGCTATGTTCAGATGCCTGCACGGGTTGATTCGTGTCCAGTCGCAGAGAGCTGGCGAGTACACCCTTGTCTTGAACAGGTTGCAGCCAACGCTGGAGCGAGATCCCTTTCGCTGGTGATCGGTCCAAGATTGGATCTGGCGCCTCATTCGCTCCCACAGTCTGCCCTCGAGAACTTGTTACATTTGCGTGTGGATGAGCATCTTTCTTCGATTTCTTTTTGTCGCCGTGATCAACTTCATTGTCGGTTCGAACCCGGAAAGGGCTGAGGTCGTAGCGGCCATCCTGGGTAGATTTAAGGGGAATGTATTTGATAGTTGAGTTCATCTTGTAGGCAAACATCTTGGGGAAAGAAGATAGGGTCGATGGCCTGTAATACTCGAGCCAATAGTCATCAAAGAATTCAACCGGATGAGCGCGGGCAATGTCTTTGCTGGGTACGTATGGTGGAATTGTTCGTTTCTGCAAGTGTGCCGGAACATACCAATTGATGTAGTCGTGCTTCAACCTAGCAGACCAATCTCGTGGATCGGCGTGATGGAGGTAGTAGTCAGTTGCCAAGTCCCACAGCATAGGTTGCCCTTGCGTGAATATGTAATTACCGAGGAATAAGTTGTAGGCCTCCTGACGTTGACTGTCCAGGAAGGAGTTGTTGTAGTATCGCTTGAAGCTTTCGATCATGTCTCTTGAATGACTTGTCCATTGGTTAATTTTGCGGTAAGTTTCCATGGTATTGACCAGTTGTGAGCCGCCGTACTGAACAGCAATGGTATCACCATGGTCATGCCACATGTGAGTGAACAAATTGACAGCGTCCGTGTCGTAATCAATCGACGTATCCTCAAGAATGCCAAGGGCATGTAACTGGTGACCCAAGGCTCGCTTCCCGATGACAAACTGGGCAGCATTGGTACGGTCCAAGCAGTCGATGCAATTTGTTCTGGCGATTCCATTCTGTGCTGTCATGGGGCTTGTGAGACCGTCTCCGTTTCGGAAGAAGCCTGTCGTAGCGAGGACCGACTCTGCGATAAGCTCGAGGTTGCCAATAACGTCTCCACCACGCACTTTCGATGCGCGACTCATGTCCCACGCTTTGTGAATGATCTTCTTCTTCTCAGGCAGGAATTGATTGAGATAGTTGATGGCATGAGTGTATTCCTCCAGTAGCTTTGATTCACGAGGTGTTCGCTCCTTGGACTTGATCAGGTTAACAACATAGATCGGCGCACCGTAGCGCTCGAACAGGTTATCGAAGTGCAGAGCGGCGGCGCCATAAAACGGATCAACCAAATTAAGCTCAATCGGTGGTTTGGGTGTAACGCCGGTGCTGTCCTGTGTCCAGTAAAGCGGAATGCTCCCCCTATGCTGAACATAAGAGGTATACTGCGGGCTACAGTATAGTTGGGGACCAGGTGCGTGAAACGACGTGGTCAGTGACTCGGCTACGATTTGTTCCGTCTCGACATCATTGGCAACATAACCCTAGAAGAGTCAGCGCGCGAGCAACGAGAGGAGACAGCAACAGCCACTTACAAGATCGTTGGCTCCGCGTTTCAGGAACCGAGCACCGGCAAAATAGCGCGATCGCCTTGCGATGACAGTGATGTGTGCAGTACGGCCGTAAATTGATAGAGCTGTTGAAGGTCAGCACGGAGCATGGACATAGGAACTGCAGTTCCAGTTGCCAAACTCACCCGCTTGATCAATGTAGCCATGTATAATTGGACGACACCAGTCGTAGGGGTCCCGAAGAGCAGTAACGGCAGGCTGTAGTAGATAGTCGTTCCAGACAAACATGGAGTTGAAATCATCGTCGTCTGGCGGCAGCATTCTCTTGGCAAGAGCATCGCGCTCCCGGATGACGTTATGCTGCAAGGTACGTGTAACGTCGTAAGAATAGCTGTAATAGAAAGAACGAGTCAAGTCGAGGTTGTTTAAGATGCCGAGGAATCGTTGCTCCTCGGTGTTGCGTGTATCTGGCTTGAACTTGGCAGGAGTCAGGGAAACAAGCTCAGTGCCCTCGATCTGATATATGTAGTGGCCCCCGACCATAGCGACAGTGCTCTTCTTTGTGATCAGAAGCATGTAGTAGGGGCCGGTGAACTTGATAAAGCCAAGGAGGCCCCATGTGGTGCAGCGAAGCTTGATGCCACCGGTACCTCGATTCCCGTCATCTATTGTGTCGAGCAGTTGGTTCATCTCCTTCAAACTATAAACAATCTTGTCATCCGTCACGTTGAGCTCAGCACCCTGGGTGGTGCGGTCGATCTTTAGGATGCGATAGCGCTTTTCACTGACGTCGACACCGACGATGTAATAGCGACTGGCCGTCTCGTAGAGACTGAACTTGTGCATCTTGTAAACCAGACGATCAGGGATGCGGTCATCGAAGCTGTCAGGGAACGCGCGTGTAGACGGGTCGGGGCTCGTTGTTCGCATAAATGGCTTCGCTACAGCGGGCTCGTCGTCATTGTCGTCTTCACCGATCGTGGGGCCGCCGGCGGCTTCTGAAGACAAGGGACTTGCCGCGCCATTGTTCTGAAGCGAGGGGAAAACAGGTGCATCGCCGTTGGCGTCGTCGGTAGTTGGAAGGTCGCCGCCTACCTCAGGGCCTGGGCTGAGCGCGTCTGGAACACCATACTCAGACATTCTGACGAGTGCGTGGCATGTCTGAGCGCGGGCGAATCGCAGGAGAGGATGTACCGAGTTGACCAGGCGAATGTGTCTGCTGGTGCCTGTGCCTAGACATGAGAAATGTTGGGTGTCGTTAGAAGGACGCTCAGTAGGTAGGTAGGTAGGCAAACACGACGAAATGATAGAGCCAATTCTTAGGAGCCCAGACTTTAGAAACTAAGTATTGGATGGATCGATTGTCGGCGGTTTCCTCGCAGTCCCTTATCGTCGTGCAGCCCACCCATAGGTAGGTTGTACAGTGGATAGGTACCTAATTAAACCCCACATCGCATCTCAGTTGATGATGACGTTGTAAGTGTCGCATGCCCATGGTCACATGTCTATGAATTTACCTACCTAGTTAAAGTTACAGTCTGCGGTCGAAACCAACAGGGCTATTCTACCAGTAGATATTCTACCAACTCCAAATACGTGCACAGGCTCTCTCTCCCATTGCTCCAATGCATGTCAGTCATTATTCTCTGCTTCATTGGCTTGGATCTAACTTGTCTAGCCTGTTTACATCGGCTCATGAACTTGTCGATCAAGTAAACTAACAACAAACTACTGTACCCCTTACTTAGTAACACCTCTCCAGGCTCTCCTCTTGCAGCTCTCATTCCGGGGTAAAGCTAAGGCCTCTTGGCTTAGGCGAGCTACCCGATTCTTATCGTTGTTAGATCTCCATGCCAAGCAGCCAGCCTACCAACTGATCTGTCTGTCTACGGAGTAACTATCCGTACCAAAGGTTTGTTTGATATGTCTCGATACTCCGTACACCCTTGTCCAATTCTCGATAACCCTTGCCAACGGCATTGGCTCAGCGTCCGCTTCTGCGTCGAGCATATATATGTATCATTGCCAGCAACATCTTTGACTCTTGTTGTCATCACATATGTAGATACACAATACCTACCCACCTATCTAGCCTACCTATCTAATAATATATGTACATACATACCTACGTACAAACGTCCTCATGCTTGACCATTTGCCACCGTGGCTGCATAAGTTGTGTTGCTTCTGTCAGCTCGGAAAGAGCTGAGCTACCAACGGTTGGTGTCTCGCGACATTGATCCAATTGCTATCTCTCAAGGACCACCGCCACGCCTCGAATAGGTTCGTGTCTGCTAAAAAGCCACCTTCCGGCAAATAGCTTCCTGAGGTGATGAGCAACATGGTCACGGTACCTTTGTCTAGCTTGCATGTTAGCCATATAGTGTTGCGACTACCACCTCCTTTGGCTTTTGTTTCCAATCAGGGGCCTCAGACCATTGCTAGAGGCTGGCTGATCATACAGTCAATCGTCATCGCGGTCGAGCTACCCAGGCTACTTCTCTGATAGCGGCAACCTCCTGAAGTATTTCTCAACCACTCACCAAGAACCCTTTGTACTGTGACCATCACGCTGACGTCAATGGCCGTGATTGTCTAAATCAAAGCCACGTCCAGCTGCCTCCTTACGTAGCATTGGCTGTATCTCTACAAGCGATACGCCACTGCAAGCGTCAATCTACAACCGCTCTTGTCTAACCTTCCCATGTCCATCCAATTCAGTACAACTGCCTACAACCCGAATAGAGGTAGGTAGGCAGGCAGTCGAGGCATTCATCTTGCGGGGTAATCAGACACCTCCATTACCTTGATACCTACTTATCCTTTTGATACTTACAAGGCAGTATATAAACACCTCGTTGTCCAACGATCTTGACCTGATCCCTTCCAAATCTTCTTTCTTACCTATCAAACTACCTAGAATTGAAGATACCCCAAAACATTTGTACTCAGATTCTTTCTTCCTTTTTTTCTAGTTTCTATCTTTCCTGCTTCGCCCACGAAAACTCTTTACACGGCCCAGATACTGAACAATGGAGCAACCTATTAACGCCCAAGAGGGTACCACACAGCCCCTGAACGAAACGCCTGTTCTTGGGTCTCCCCCCCAGGATCGTAGAGCAAGCGATGCCGCACAAGACCGGAGAATGAGCGATGAATGGGGTACGTACAATATATTGTCAAACAATTGTGCATCGGCAGCTAACTGAGAAATGCTTAGATGCGTCAAAGGTACCCCCCAGTCGTTTCCAAAAACGTAAGGGATCTATCTATGCTACGCCTGGATCCCGCGATGGTCATGTCGACAGGAATTACCAGGACAAGTATTGGTCTAAGATGACCGAGAAGAACTGGGGCAGCGGCAGCAAGTAAGCATTAGGAACGAGTGTTGCGTGGTCAGGTAGCAGGAGTTTGGTTTCATGATTGATTGTCGAGTTCACAACTGTAAGATGAGAAATTAAATACGGAACGTAAGGGAATAGCTATCTTGAACAAACGTCTTACACGCCCTACTGTGCAAAGAAAAAACCTGAATTAGACATTCCACCTGGAATTGCCCATCATTCATCAATACCATCGATCTCAATGGCGTCGGGATTTGAAGTGACTGTCGTGGTAGCTGGTGTGCCTCCAACTGGACCAGTACTGGCTGCTACGAATCCTTGCGGTGCTCTGGACTGCCTCTCCAGTGCCGCCATGGCATCCGTTATCTCGGCATCGTCTGCCCCTCCAGGACGACGTTGGCTGCGTGCAAGGGCTTGGGATGCAATGAAGTTGACGTCCGTGTTGTATTGAGCCTGAACACTTCGCTTGATACGTAACATTTCTTTGAAAGTATCTTCGTTACCATGCTGCACTTCGAACTGCTCCCATTTTGTCCAGAAGTCAGGGTTTGTGCGAGGGTCACAGAACTGCGATGCATGGCCATAGATGGCGCGAGCCCGGTCAATCTCACCCAGCCTCTTCTCCATGTCCGCAAATTTCAGGCACATGTCCTTAGCTTCGACATCTGGGAGAGCAGCGATGGCCCTCTCATAAATTGGCCTGGTCGACGTCAGGCCGAAATTGGAGGCAGATTTGGTGATATAGAAGTTGAACATGTCAGCCCGGTCTTCGTCCGCGACAGCTCGTGTGGCCCGCTCGTAGATTCGCATCGCATGGCGGGCTAGGCCACGTTCCTCTTCCAAGTTGCCATACATCAGGTAGATCGTCTTTGCGAACTTCGGGGGGCAATCTTCCACGGCTTGCTCGAATAGATCGCGAAGTCGTTCTATCCCGATCTTCCGATCAACAGCCTTAGTAAGATACAAGTTCCAAAGCTCAAAAGCAACGGGATAGCTGAATAGATCTAAGCCGCGCTCATAAATCTTGAACGATTCCTCATAATATTTGTGTTCCTCAAGCAAATTGGCATAATTGACAACCGTCTGAGGTGTTGCAATTCGGAGCTCAAAGATTCGTTCGTAAACTTTTTTGGTCTCATCCAAAGTCGACACACTTTCAACGAGATCGACGTAGAAGCTCCAGAGTTTCCAACTCTTGTGGACTCTTTGTTGCGGTGATAAAGTCTCATCGAAGTAGTCCACAGTGGAGCGTTTTGGTGCCTGAACTGCTTTGGCCATGATCCGGACGGCGTCGTCGAAGTTCTCATTTCGTAATTCCATTTCTGCCCATTCAATCCACATATCGGCAAGCTCTGCCACTGACTTGAAGGGCACCTTGATCGCCTTCTCCATGATGACCCGGGCGTTTCTCAGGTCACCTCCGCGTTCATAAAACTTTGCGTAGTTGGCCCAGAGCTGATGAAATGCTCCGACAGCGCGTTTTGGCTGTATTACCGCAATTGCGTCCGTGTACGTCTTGGCAACCTCCTTCTTGTTATCGCCCCAAAGGGCAACTCTCTTTTCCCACTCTGGAACGTTGTTTGGATTCTGGCGTAGCAAGACGTCGTTTAGGAGGAATGGTCGCCTGTCCATGAGCTGTTCGAAGCGCATCATTCTGATATCTAGCTCAAAGTCCGCGTTTTCGTCTTCTATCCCTTTCTCGGCCCTTGCAGACGCAACCTCCATGAGAGCACCGATGATAGACTCTTCAAACTCGGTGTAAGCCTCGAAGATAAGGGTGAAGTCTCTCACTGTCATGACTGTGGTGATCCCCTCTTCAAAGACATCGCGAGCCCGTTCAAAGCTGCCTCTCCGGATCCAATAAGTAGCGAGGCCTGACCACAGCTTCCCTCTTTGATCCGCAAATCTGGAGATACCACTTCGGATTATACGTTCGGCGTCAATGCCAGTTTCGTATCCTGTCTCGATTTCGGCGGCGTGTTCGACAATAAGATCTACCATTTCGCTCCAGAGTTCATAATGGCCTTTCCCGTGCTTGCTGTTGAACCTGGCGTTGTTAAGAACATCTATAAATTTCAGCGCGGCCTCTGTGTAAAGCCCCGTTTGAGTCAGTAGTTCGATAAAGTCCTCGGCATCTTCAGGATGCACCTGCATATAGCGTCGCCAAATTTTCACAGCAGTTTCGCCAGCGGCTGAGTTCGCAAATGGGCGATAGAAGGCCCAAATGCGATTGTGCTGAGAAATGGGAAGAGCTCTTAGAGCTCGGTCGAATGTCCGTCGGGTGAGAGTAACAAGAGGTTGTTTCGCCAGGAACTCGAGGTACATTTCCCATATCCGTGGCATCTTGTGTAGTAGATTGAGGGCCTTTTCGAAAAGGGTGTTGACTTTGCGATATTCTGCGGCGAATAATGCTGGATTCAACTTGGCAACATGCTTAACTCGAAATGAGAGATACTAGATGATGTTAGACTTGAGCATTAGGCAACGGATGCCATTCCGTGGGTTTCATTTTACCAGTTTCCATAGCTTGTATGAACGCGGCAATTGGGCGCAAGCTCGCTCCATCACATAGGTTTGCTCAAGGATGGTTCCGTGATGTGTTTTGAACTCAATGTATGCCAGCCAGGGCTTCACACTACCAGGGTCGCGAAGGACATCTTGCTCGTATACGGAATCTTCGTTGGACTACAGGATTCCGGTCAGCTGAGTATCATACGTGATTCGTATCGTGTTTGTGTACTTACTACAAGATGCAGTTGCGGCTGTCTGCGCGCTCCATTTAGAGCGTGATCAATTGGGGCCATAATTATGATGATGTTCTAGATCGTCAAGGAAATGACTGAAGGAATTTCGCGGAGGTAGCAGTCGAGTCGAATCAACGTGAACCGTACATCGTCGAAATAACTGGAAATGTCAAAGGACGTTGCTCCGAAAGCCACAATGTGCCTCTTATAGGCCCGAGTCTGGCCGGAACGCCAACTTGAATGTCGCTGGCTCCTTATGCGCTTCAGCGAAAAGAAACTAGAGGACTCCTAGGTTGCTCGATCTTCGGTTGATGAGAACGCGAGGCTGTTGTATTTTTCTGATGCCCTCGACACCTGGGTCCTCACAGTTCAGAGACGGTCCATTAAACTGCTAAAGAGTGGGGCGGCCAGTGTTCGTTGCTTACGTTATAGCATTGATAGCTGCCCAGCAACTCTGAGTGAACAATGGAAGTCTAGGGGAGCTTTCCAGGGCATGCCGATTAGCCCAGCTAGCGCCTTGGCCTTGTGACGACGGCAGCCCAGATACCTTACCTCGAGACAGTCTGAAGCGACAACAGCCTCAATCTCTAGCCACCACTTCCCTACGAACAACACCAAACCTACGCTCTCATCAAATCTTGACTATCAAAATGTCAGGGGCCAATGTAAGTCAAAACTTTGGTCTTCCTTCTAGGAGCTGTGAGAAGCGCTGATGATTGTGGCCTAGGATCGCGAAGCCGTCTTTCCAACCCGACAATCGCTGGGCATCATGAAGGCAAAGCTTAAAGGCGCAGAGACAGGCCATAGTTTATTGAAGCGAAAGAGTGAAGCTCTGACAAAGTATGTGCAATGCTAAAGCTCTGCCCACCCATTGTTATCGCCGACTAACCCTTGAATACAGACGATTTCGAGGTTCATATCCCCGACAAGCCCTTCACGTAATCCAAACCTTTCGCCAGCGTACTGATACCCGATAACACAGAGATCACAAGGCGAATCGATGAGGCCAAGCGAAAAATGGGGCGAGTCATGCAAATCGCAGCTTTCTCGCTGGCAGAAGTAACATATGCCGTTGGTGGTGACATTGGGTACCAAGTGCAGGAGTCCGCCAAGTCTGCTCGGTTCCGCGTTCGTACGAAGCAAGACAACGTATCCGGTGTTCTCCTTCCAGCTTTCGAAAGCTACCTTACCGAAGGAAACAATGACTTTGGTCTGACGGGTTTGGGCAAGGGAGGGCAGCAGGTTCAGCGATGCAGGGAAACGTACGCTCGTGCTGTTGAGGCGCTGGTTGAGCTGGCTAGTCTGCAGACCGCCTTTGTCATCCTTGACGAGGTCATCAAAGTTGTCAATCGGCGTGGTAAGTCACTCAAATTCTTGACATTAGCTGTGATACTGATTGCCATCCCAGTCAACGCGATCGAGCATGTCATTATTCCCAGGACCGAGAACACCATCAAATACATCAACTCTGAGCTTGACGAGCTCGACCGCGAGGAGTTCTACAGACTAAAGAAGGCGGGTTTTAGCATTACCGTATTCATAGCAATTCATCTGACATATGATAGGTTGCGAACAAGAAACAACGAGATACTGCTGCAGCAGATGCCGAGATGAAGGCAAGACGTGAGGCGGAAGCATCCGCGCAGGGCGGAGACAAGTCCCAGAAAGACGATTCCACACCTGCAGATGTCCTGGGCGCCGGCGACGACGAAGACGTCATTTTTTGAGAGGGCGGTAGCTGCATCGGAAGCATGCGACAAACAGGCTGTCATAGTACAATATTGGAGTGCAGGAGATAGCTCGATGCGTGTTTTGTTATTATTAAATAAGTATCCATCAGGCAACGTTGTGGCCGTACCAATTAGCAATTATGACCTTCCTATCAATACTAGCATTCATATTCACTGTCGTTGGTAGGTGACCTTGATGGGTTTGTCTCCCAGGTGTAAACCAGCCGTGTTTT
>JABSTL010001581.1:0-11622 GCA_013759095.1 Fusarium sp. NRRL 29148 | reverse complement strand
TCTCCACACCATGATGAACTACTACTATGTACGGAGTACCTAAGGATAGAAAGAAAACTCGGGACTTCACTCCTAATTGGCAATAGGACTCAGGTATATTAGCACAAGTTCAGGATGCCTTTTGCTGAGTTTATTCTGACACCCTACTTCGAAACCTGATGTTTTCTTGCTCTCGAGGGACAAAGAGAAAATAAACGTCTTTGGAGGAATTCCGGGCATTTAGGTAAGGTAGGTACCTAGGTAGGCTCCATTGCTCCGGCCGAGAGGCCGCTCCTCAAGCTGCTGCTCCGATGCCGTCATTGGCTAAGGCCATTTTAGACTGCAGCCCCAGAACCATGCTTGGAGACCGAGACCTCTCTCGGACAGAAGCACGCATGGGTATGGCACGTCACTTGCCTCTTTGATACCTCGTGCCGCACCGCCGACAACTCTTGCCGGATGCACATGCTCCTCCGGCTCTTATATTTCACCAACCCTCCCCTTCGATCTCACTTCTTCCCAAGTTACGTGATGTTCAGAGACTCTCGTAACATATTGCGTCTCATAGCGCTAAATCCTGTTCCCCATCTTTCCCTCTCGGCAATCCACCCTCTGGGCCCTCGATTCGACCAACGAGCCTACTCCAGTCACACATAAAATTACACCCTTTACACAGTCCTCCCACGATACCTTCAACTCAGTCGATTTCACATACATCTGTCACTGTGTACTCTGTAAAACGCGACCACAATAACGACACCTCGTCCAGCCTTGCGGCGCTCAATCTGTCATTGACAATGACCACCACGCAGCTTCCTTCGCCAGACATAACACAGCTTCTTGCTCCGTTTCTGCCTGCTCTCCTACCATCTGCTATCTCTACGGAACCTGCGATCGGTATTCTTCCACTTTTGTCCCCCATACTTCGCCAGCGAGTCAAGCTTCTATCTGCATCAAGTACCGAGCCATGGATTCGACTTCTGTGTTACGATAAGGCAAAAATACCTGAGCTGATTCAGATCGCGCAAGGCGGTGGCTTGGAGCCACATCCGGTGTCGGGTGAGGTCGAGGTCGACTGGGATTATGATGCAGAGATACGTTTTCGTCGGGTCGACGAAGAGACTCTACAGGCTCTCGTTGCGCTCCACACCCTGGGTTTGGCCTTCCAGTTGATCTACTGTGTTGGGGACGTTGAGGGAGGAGGCGATGGCTGGAGAGTTGGCGAGGTCACTGTAACAGACAAACCCTCACCTTACGTACAATTTGGAGGAGTGTCCAGCATTGCAGAGGCCGAGAGACAGTACAGAGAAACACGGGCGAAGAAGGTGACCAGCCAAACCAAGGACGTCAATGGCCACGGTCATGGCAATAGATTGCATATTCCTCATAGTAGCCACGAAGAAGAGGAAGAGGACGACGATGATTACTGGGCACGGTACGATGCGACTCCATCCCGGACACCGGCGCAGAAACAATCTCCTGCACCTCCTTTAAAATCTACTTCTCAAATCGGTGGTGTTCGTGCATCTTCGGCAGAGGACGCATATTTTGCTCAATATGACAGTGTTCAGCCTGCTATGGATAATCATGACCCGGATGAGGAAGAGGCTGCTGCGCAAATTGCTCCACCACTTGGACTCGGACGTACCCAAGAATCTGCCGAAACCACAGAGCTTAATGAAACACAGGGCGCATGGACATTGGCCGAGATCGAGAAGAGTGATTCAAGCCCGACACAAAACGGATATGATACCGAACGCCACGCTGCTCTCCTTCACCCTCGCCCAGCCTCGAGCGCCAGTTCCAACGGCTCGGAAACAGTTGCTAAGCTTGAGGCGTCTGCCGGCAAACAAACACAAAACGAGTTCGGTGTAAAACAGCATGTATCGCGAAGTATTCGAAGTCTGTTCATGCTTTCGCGTGCTTCAGGCATTGATCGCCAGGAGTTTGAGAGCCTTGTTCGTGCCGAGCTCGATATTCTGGGCATGGTTGAGGCCCAAGAACAAGTCTAACATCTTTTCACCATAAATTTCATATTTCCGCCTAAAGAAATTGGAAAGCCTTTGTAGGCGGGGTCTTGCATCTTTTTTCTACCCGGTTTTTTTAACATGCATGTAAGGCGTTGGTTGTTAGGCATCTGGAGGGTAACTTGAGGATTGACAAGGGCTTCAGCCCTGTTATTTAACTTGGACGGAACCTGGACATAGAGAATATGTTGGAAAGTATCTCATGACAGGATCGCAAATGGTTCAATATAAAGTTTCAATTGGCCAAGTCTGCTGTGTAGAGTGACGATGTCGGTGATGACTATTCACCTTGTGCTCGGCAGTCCCCGGTTCATAGTTTGTGTCACTCCCGAGGCATGTCACAATAATATACGGTCTTTGATCTTGATAGAGTATGATCGTATTATTGACGCATGCCGAAGCACTTCGCTGCTTGTAAGACCAAGTTTCCGCAGGTTGGGAAAATGCTGTATTAGATCGCGCTGACAACTCAGATATGAGCTTCCGAATCAATAGCCCTCACTCGAACTTACAAAAACCTCCAAATCTTTGACAAGCACCGCCCCGAGCCCTTTTTGGTTGTTCATTTTTAGCTAATTCAGCCCCTAATTAAGCTTCTGGACCTTTCTGCGAATGTTCCACCTACGCGATAACTAGATTTTCTAGGGCAATACGTGCTGTCTCGAGGACTTTGGTACAATTGCGCTCTGCTGGAGAACAAGCCTTAGCCGGGTAAATAACTCCACGAGCCGCTTCATGTGTGTGCCCAGCAGCATGAAGTGCGTCAAGAGCATCATGTCTCTTTTTGCTTCTCTCCTCAAGTTGCCCAACGACATCTTTGAGTCCAAGTTGTCGATAGGTCATCGCGCCTGGGATCTCCTGGTCCTTCTCATCTAACCCGTAGACGTCGAGGCGCAGAAGTCCCCTTATTGTCATTCTCCACATGTCGGGAGGCATGTTCTTGTTGTTGTAGCTTTGATAAGTCGTGCATCCCTTAGGCGTACCCCCAATGCAACCCCAGAGACCACCGATTTCTTTGAATGAAAACCAAAAGGTACGCCCTTGCAGCTTGGCGAGCACAGTCTCTTCATCTACCATTTCTAGAATCCTTGCGTAGGCATTGCATGCAGATGGTACCAGAGCGCCAAGAAGCATGAGGTTCTGGAAGGATTGTATGGGAGGAGGCTTAGTGGGTTCGTCAAGCAAAGATGCAGAACAGACAGTGCATCTGATAACGTCGTGAGCAACTCTGGATGCATTCCGTGCGACTTTCATGGCCGGTATGACCTCAGCCGGCAGATTTCCAAGAGACTCGAGAGCTAAATAAAGTGATGACAAACAGCCGCAAGACACTGTAGGTACAGGTCGCATAGATGGGGTCGGTGTTCTAATCATACTCTCGGTGTATTCAACAGAGACATCAGTTTCGCTAGAGTCAGGTCGTGTCGGCGTGTCCGAGTTTTGTTCTAATCCTGGGTTTGAGGATTCAATCTGATCTGCTAGGTACTGCTGAAGTGTGTTGCTGAGATCCATCGAAATTATTTCTTGCGGAGCGTCTGTCTCGCCAAAATTGATGCTAGCGAGAAGGTCGACACCACTCAGATCCAATGTAGGCAATGTCGCATTGTCAACGAGTAAGCCTCGGGGTTCCACGATCTGCGGATTGAAAGAAAACGTGTCATGACTAGATTGCAAGGCCCATGTATCGGCGTTTGCATTAGCTGGATCGTCCAGGAAGTTGAGATTAAGAAGCAAATCCCCGGTGTTTTGCGTCTGATTCTGGTGCTCATAGGAGATATTATCATCTGACTGGAGAAAAAGAAGGGCTTCTTCTGGCGGCTGGGAAATGGTCGGTGCTGGTAGAGTTGCCTCATCATCCACATCCACATGCCGCCTCTTTCGGGGACGGCCCATTTGCTTTTGCGGAGAATAGTAGCATATTATTCCCTCCTTTTGACACCGAGAACAGCCATCGGGTTCTTTGGAGCATGCGAGTTTTCGGGATCCTAATGACCGATAAGTCTCCAATTCGGACATACGATGAGACACTCACGGCATTCGTCACACGCCCTATGCTTTGTAACTCCATCGCCTGCTGCAGTTGGAGCCATTCTTCTGTCCAAAGGCAATTTCCGATACCGTATCTAAGCGGAGTCTCACTGCAGGCAACAATGTATAGTATAGCAAGAGATTGTGATGTGGAACAACATCCAGAAATCACAGTCAGCATGAGTCTTGGCTTACTATCTAACTACGAGTCTGACTAATGTTGTGACACTACCTACCCTTAATATGGAGGTACTTAGTTAGCTATAAACTACCTACCCCAATCTTCTTTCTCTTTCTCTTTATATTATGGGAAGAAAAGACTGTCTCAGTTATTTCATTACCTTTAGCGTTCTGCTACAGCAGGCCAATATGATATTACCGATAGAAAACTACTGCAACAGTCTTTTCTGTATACTGGCTGATGTCTAAAAACACTCCTCTCCCGTTATCGTGGAATCAAAGTCCCTAAACTTGCTAAGAAGCACTGGCCTTATTAGTGACCAGATAGCTCTCAATCACCACCACTAGTATTAACATGGATACCTTGAGGCACAATCGGCAATTAGCGGTTCAATCCTATCACCAGTAATACCTAAGAAGCTACTGGTTAAGTCAGTGATTATAATTATCGGTTATGTTCTTGGCATGGGTACTCTCGAGACTGTAGCAACATGAGCCTGTCTAACGTCAGCAAGGACATGTCAGCTCAGCAAAAAGCAATTCTTTCGCTCGCCAAAAGGGACGCGGCTGCGCAAATCAGACTTCTGTATTCTTATGCGCCCCTCGGCGATTACAATATAACCTAGTTTTTGAGGCTCCGTTCACGGGTCTATGGAGATAATAGCTCTTACTTAGCCCAGAAAAAAGACTTCCCCACTGTCTCATCACCGCCAAAATATTTGGGTACAATCCATGACCCTTTGATTTGGTGTTACCTGTTTCTGTACCATGAAGAAGCGATAACCCCGGAGGTACAATTATAAGCCAGGCTTCGTTTCTTTCTTCTAATCCAGAGACTTGTTCGGTACGAATTTTTTGTTGCATTGCTTGCCCATTGCTACTTTGTTCCCGCCTCGTACAAATTGTCCACCAGCTTGCGTCATGATAGAGTCGTAGACGCCAATACAACCCCACAAGAAGCAAGCTTGCCGAAAAGTCCTGCAACTGAGAGCAAGCAGATTTGCCCCTGTATAACCCTCCGAAGTTGTCGGCTCAATGACAGTCACTCCTATGGCCAATATCGGCAATATCGCCCGCGCTGAGTACAAGGCGCTATTCGATACTGAAGTTGCCAAGGGGATCAGAGAACCACTTGTTCTTCCTTTCTGTCTTTTCGGTCCTTTCATTTTGCCTGTCGTCTATTTGGCAATCCCACATCGAAACCAGCCATGGCTTTACCACGCAAGATGGCTTGTCGTGGCTTTTGTCGTTGCGTTCGATGCTTATATGATTCGGTATATGTCCAGCTACAACGTCGCTCCAGCGTATGCGTCAGGTCTCATGGGCGGATGGGGTATCTTGACGACTCTGAATCTTTTGGTTTGGACCGATCCGCAACTCAACTATGCCAGGGTCGTCAAGATTCTCAAGGGCAACAAGTCGCAAGCATCGTCCAAACAGCTGCCCATCAATGTTGCCAACGGATCAAGCCAAGAAAGCGTGATTCGACAGCGAAAGCCTTACCATGAAGACATTGGACTCTCAGAAGCCGAAACCCATACCAAGCATGGTAGCTCCAAAGATGTGGTTTACGCCTGGCAGAAATTTCCTGAAAACGGATCGTTCGGTGAACGACTTAACTGGACACTCGACCTTGCTACAAACTTTAGGGAAATCGGTAGGTTTGGAACGATGATCTAACACTTACGAGGAGGTTCCCGGCTAAGCTTTTTCTTCAGGCTGGAATCGTTCTATCTCTTCCGTGCCAAGACCAGATATCCCAAGCAATATCCGCGATGGTGATCCTGTAACCTTCGACAACATGCTCATTGTGTCTAAAAGTGGCTACTATCGTAATTTGACCGAGAAGGAGTTCGTATGGAGCCGTATTCGCAGAGTCTTCCTCCTCACTTTTCTTTTGGACCTTTGCTCTGTTGCGATGGTCAAGGATCCCTACTGTGCGTATGGACCTGATCAAGAACTTGAGCTCCCTTTGTTCCTCCGGCAGCTTCCTCCTTGGTTGCGCTTCATCTATCGCGAGCTCCTTTGTCTTTTTGGTATCTATGCTGCCATCGATGCCATTTTTAGCTTGCATGACCTTTTTCAGTTCTACGTTTTCTCCTACTTTTATCCCATGCGAAGAGAGTTATGGCAGTACACCAACATCTTCGGTCCTATCTCGCAGGTGCTTGATAGAGGCCTTGCTGGTTGGTGGGGGGCGTTCTGGCATCAAACCTTTCGTCTTCAGTTTCTTGCGCCCGCAAAGTTCTTCGTTGACCATGGCTATCTTCAAAGGGGAACACTACGTGCTCAAATATTTACCATGTGTTTATCCTTCATACAGTCCGGTTTACTTCACGCCGGTGGAAGTCTATCATCTATGCCAACCACAAAACCCTGGAGAAGTCCGCTCTTCTTCGCTCTGCAACCTCCTGGCATTATCTTGCAGCTTATTTTGCTGCAGACTTGGGACAAGCATTTCCCCAATTTCCCTCGAAGACTCCGCCAGGCATTCAACATGGTATTCACTCTGGGCTGGCTCTGTCTGACCGCGTTTTTCTTTACCGATGATATTTCATCTTCGGGTATTTGGCTTCTGGAACCTGTGCCGATTTCCCCCCTGCGCTGGCTTGGTTTCGGTCACCCAGATGATCATTGGTGGCGATGGAGGAGATATATGTTCCCAATCTGGCATGCAGATAAATACTGGTGGAAGAGTGGTATACAACTTTGAAGCCATGGCATCTCAATGTAAAGAAAATATGTTTGTCAGACAGCCGCCATGTTTGGGCAATCAAGGGGCAAGTCAATCACAATGTATATCCTAGACTATTCTTCGTGCATAGAAGAGACAAAGTTATTAGAGATAGATCACTTGGAATATCTCAACTGAATTTCCTATTCGCCTAGCTCATGAAACTCGCAGGAGCTCGTATTTTTGGCCCGAGGCAAGCCTATCAGCTTCATTTCGAAGCCACTTCACAACAGGCTGATAGTTGGTCTGCTTTGCTGCCAATACCTCCTCAAAAGCAAGGCACGCATTTCTATCACTATTAGGATACTGCGAAGGGACGGCACGGCGACAAACACTTACAGAGCAACTTGCGATTTTCGCACGTCGCAGATGTACTGGGGATATTTCATCACCCGAGATCTGCTAGTCAAGAGCAGGAAGGCAGCGTCGATCACTTTAGCGATTGTTCCTTGAGAAATATCAGACATTAAAGCAGCCGCATGATGAGTTTGAGCAACCTACGGAGTATCATTTCACTGCTCGGTTGCTGTGTCTTTCCGAGGCAACGCAGGTAAGCGTACATTTTACTCGCAGTCTCAACAAAAGCATTTCGAAGCGAGTTCAGAACGGTTCGGCTTGCATTATGAGATGTGTCATAAAACATCAGATGAGATTGAATCTTGAAAGCGTCTTTATGGTCATAGGAGCCTTGGTTAGCAACTCTTTGGGTTCATGCGGTACGGGAGACTAACTTAGAACTTTTCGCTGGAAATTCTGACCAGGTGTGCGGCCGAATTCGACAGTCAGAGAAGCAGATACATCTTTCTAGGTGTAAGTACTGGTTTTGGATTGTACTAGAAGCATGACTCTTGGGCGTACCAATATTTGCATCCCTG
The DNA here is from genome assembly GCA_013759095.1 of Fusarium sp. NRRL 29148. Classification (NCBI taxonomy): domain Eukaryota; kingdom Fungi; phylum Ascomycota; class Sordariomycetes; order Hypocreales; family Nectriaceae; genus Fusarium; species Fusarium sp. NRRL 29148. Next base: position 3,799 of record JABSTL010001581.1, on the reverse strand, counting down.
TCTCTATCCTTGGTGATATCAAGTGTCTTGCAATTTATAGTGGTTCCGCAGTAGGGGAAGCCTTTCTCATGATTAGACTTCTGCACGGGCTCACCATCATATAGCATGTCAAAGTTGACCATGGTCTTGGTCGGGTTGACCGCAACGCCATACTCAGGAAACCCCGAATGCATAGCATTGACAAACTTGATCGCCTTTTCCTGGTCTTGGGTGATGAGAAGAAAATCGTCAATGAGGCGTAAGAGTAGGCAGTCTGGCGAACGAAGGAAGTCCAGATGTTTAACTTCAAGGTCAGCATAGAAATAATTGCATAAGAATGAAGATAACACAGAGCCTTGAGGAATTCCGATTTTCTGTCTGTAGTATTTCTTTCCAATCTTGACAAGATTATGCTCGACATGTTGCCTGAGAAGATGCATCAATTCTCCAATGTTTTGCGTATTGCGTAAAGCACTGCCCACAAAGACAGTGTTTTTCTTGTTGAGAGCCAGGTTTTGCTCGAGCCGTGTGATGAAATCTGGGTTTTCCTTCTCGCTCAAGGCTGTTGCATGCCATCGACGAATAGCTTTGGACGAAGACTTGTCGTCAGCTACCGCTGCTCGTTCCCCAGGCTTCACTTCTGCGTGTTTCATGATGGTATATTTCGACTGACTTGGCACGGACTTCATCAGACTGACAACTGCCTCTTGTGGGATGGTATCGAAAGCAGCCTTGACATCAGCCTTAACAAAGTACAATTTACCATATTCAGGGCCCAGAGATTGCTTGAATAGCTTCAGTCGGGTATAAATATCGCTGACGGAGAACATAGTTGAACCCAATTTGGACGGGTTGATCCTCTGTGTTTCGGGTCAGCTTCAACCCCCGAATGTTTGATGCCTCACATACCTTCTCTAGCTTCAGAAACGAATGCACGGGACCCAAGATAGTGTTTATACTACGCCCAAGCTTGCTTGAAGGTCCCCTGACCATAGCCCTACGCCGGAGATTCATGATAGGGCGAAGTTTGTTGCCTTTTGGAAGGAGTCGAACTTGGCTAAAGCCCAGCTTTCGAGAACGTAACACCTGCAGCGCGTCATCCAACTTGACCTCCTCAAGCATGTCCGCTCTGAGTTCCATCATGGCTGGCTCTGCTATATGTCTCCAAACTTCATGGCGAAAGTAAAAAACTTGGTATCGATGGGTGTTAGACTCGGTAACATAAAATGTGTTTCGGATCAGAGGGATCAAGAGAGAATCAAAAACAAAATAAATAAATTCATTAAAAATCTCCAGGCGCTTTGCAGTATCTGTTTTGCTGGGTTTGTGGTCGCCCAGAATTGGTGAGTGAAGCCAAGAGATTTTGGCGATCTGATAAATGATTAGCCATGGTCAAGCTTTGGCACTATCGGTCACTAACCGTAATGTTTTGCACTATTTCATGTAGCGACATGGTTTCAAAGCGCCTGAGCCTGATGAAACTATCGACATTTCGCATGATAGTGGATTTGTTGTGTTTTTGTACAGCCTTATCTCCCCAAAAGTCTTTGGGGATAATCTTGGACAAGACGGCTTGACAAAACGATGAGACCTGAGATAACGGGGTGGCTAGCTCTACCAGGGATTTATGGTATGGGGGTGCTGGCGCTTCCGATTTCAAGAGCCCTGGCTCGGATTGCTTCTGAGATGGAGCACACTTATAGTATGAACCCGTCATCGGGTGTTGCGATGAAATAAACTTTCGAGACGATATGAGACTCTTCTTGGTCCTCGGCCTCTTAGTTCGCGATGGCTTGTCAAAAGTGCATGGGCAGTGATGCTTCAAGAGCTCGATATATGAACACCGTCCATGGAGAACTTGCAAGCGTTTCACAAGTTCTTCAGTATATCCACGAAGCCGCTTGGGTATTTTTGGCGTTCGCGGCCCGGTATTTCCTGCTTTTGTTCGAAAACAGGGAGCAATCTCGTCTTCTCTCAACGTATAGTCTTGAAACTTTTGCGAGGTTAACGTGGGGTCGACATGAGAAGTAAACACGTTGTGAAGTCCGAATTGCCGAGGAAATATGTACATCATCACCTTGATTGTACCTTGGCGTTGAATCTCTAGGTCGTTAGGCATGGGAGCGCTCTTGTACCGATTCAGCACATCTGAAAACTATTAATAATAATTCTAATTATATATGCTTTCTGTACTTACGAATGTGCTTATAGCCTGGCTGGACGTGTCCTTGTGCCGTGAGGGATGGCTTGGCATAGAATATTCTGCTTCTCACCAGAGTTATGTCTATAGGTTTGCGTGCTTCACCTTTAGATTCCTTTGCCATTGACAGACTGCCTCCATGAAGGTCAAGCTCTGCAAGTGGCACACCTAGAATGGTCAGATGTGAGCTTTAGGGATTTGCTGTCTTACCTGTCAACTGATAATAGTTGTTGAAACCTGCTTCAACCTCTAAATATATAGAGGCGTCAACAAGGAGATTGATCATGATTTTCTCTCCAGCTCTGCCAAGAAGGGCCAATAATTGTGGCCAAGGGTTTTCCCTCAGCGCCTCAACGTTAGAGTTCGGAAAGAGGCTAAATAGTCCAGGAATAGTGTTGGTTCCTTTGTCATCTGGTCCGGCTGATTTCCTGAACCCATCACACAATAGGTGCTTGGGTCGACGTCCGAGTTGCACTTCTCTAGAGAAGAGACGCCATACAACGAAGTCTACGATCTACATGATTCTAAGCGACTTTTCATACGAATAAAGATGCCGTACTAACCTCATTCTGGGAGAATATTGATCCAGCAATCCCATCGGAAAGACTGACGTAAGACTCGTCCTCTCTCTGTGAGAAGGCTAGCCATTGCTCCCATCTCGTGTCATCGTTGTCGGCCTCTTCATGGGCAAAACAAACAAGTGATGTATCTAGGAGTCGTGATAAAGTCTTCTCAAACTCCCTGGCATCATTTGCTTCGCCAATGGATGCCACTTTCTTTCGTCGGATTCGAGATCCATGAGGTAATTGGGAGAGAACATATTCTCTTAATGAGGTGACCCTGCTGTAATGACGTTCCAGGAGGTCGCGCCTTACGGGTATTCCCCCGAGTGATTTGGCTCGCTTTTGGTGTTCCGACGTGACAGTAGTCTCCGATTTTCGCTTTCTCTGGGTTTCCATAATCGTTCTGTATCTTTTTCCCGTTGAGCGGTTGTCAAGCCGTTGTGTTTTCCGATGATCACTGTGTAATTATTCGAGTCAGGGTGGAATCCTGTGAGCCACAGAGTCTCTAATGTTGATTCATTTGATATGTGGCTGATCCTTACCCTACGTGAGAGCGGGAGCTTGTCCCCAGAGGGATTAGTGCAAACTTTGTGTGAGGCCGGTTCCAGGGGTAAGCAACCAGCCGCTTAACCGAGCGTTGTCACAGAATTGGCCACTGATCATTAACAGGAATTCTGGTAATAAACTTCGTTCGAGGTAATCAGGAAAAGCTCGTATTCTACTAATTATCAGAGCCTCAAGGTTATGTGCCTGCTTTTAACTTGGCTAGGAAGTGTGGTTTGCATCAGAGACGGCGAGGGATGGGTAACATGAAAGCAATCTGCTGCTTCGCAAAGAAGGGTAAGAAACGCGAACCTCACACATCCACGAAAGCGGTCACAGCATAGAATTACATATACTTGCTGTGGGAGATAGCGTTTTCAGTGTGGTAGATGGGTGTCTCTTTGGCGGAAGGTGGGATTCCAGACGAAATTGACATGGTCGCTAAGAAGCGTCGCAAGTACTTAGGTACCTGAGTCTTGCATACCGTAGGTACCTACCTTACCTTACCTTAGGT
>JABSTL010001580.1:0-17265 GCA_013759095.1 Fusarium sp. NRRL 29148 | reverse complement strand
TCCTCTCTCTTCCGCTCGCCGTCCTGTCTCGTCCCAGCAACGCCTAGGCTTTTTTTTTCTCGATCGAACCGGCCATAACAATCTATAGTCATGGGTCAGACTCTATCAGAGCCCGTTGTCGAAAAGGTGTGTCTTGTGCCTTTGAATTCTATGTGCTCGTCTCGATCATCTGCGCGGCTCTGTTCGGTTTTTTTTGTTTTGCATTCGGCCATTGGGATTTAGCACTCGGACCTGGCGCGAGAGGGGCAATCTTGCTCAGTCATGAGCCCCTCACCCAGCGCTGGCGCTGGAGCCCACGCAATACCAATTTCAACAGCCGCGCCTATATTCTCAGCCTTGTCGGGAATATCATCGACCGCCGGAGGCTTTGGGCTTGTGATTCGGCTCTTGCGATCATTATTTCCCACGCCCATGTTCACATACTGATATACGCTTCCCCGATGTTTCCGTCGGCTGCTTTGTCGTCAGACCAAGTCCCGCTAACGCTTCTTTTCTATCTTACAGACTTCGGAAAAGGGTGAGGATGAGCGCCTCATCTACGGTGTTTCGGCCATGCAAGGCTGGCGCATTAGTATGGAGGATGCTCACACCGCAGTACTCGACCTCGACTCAGCCAAGTCTCACTCCAGCAAGCTGTCCTTCTTCGGTGTTTTCGACGGACACGGTGGTGACAAGGTGGCACTATTTACCGGCCAAAACATCCACAACATTATCTTCAAGCAGGACACTTTCAAGTCTGGCGACTATGCTCAGGGTCTGAAGGATGGTTTCCTCGCGACCGATCGCGCTATTCTCAACGGTATGCGCCAGCTTTTGGTCTTCTACGTTCTCCGCCATACCCGATAATGGACAACTTATCGCCTGGCCTCTGTAATAATAACAACTGCTAACGTGCTATGTTTTACCAACATCAGACCCCAAGTACGAAGAAGAAGTTTCCGGTTGCACAGCCTGTGTCAGCTTGATCGCTGGTAACAAGCTCTATGTTGTCAGTTCGCCCCTCACCTTTGTTCCCTCATTGGCTTTTCCCTTAATATGCCGTTGGAGGATGACATGCGACAAGAAGCTGACCCGTAAATTCAGGCCAACGCTGGTGATTCGAGAGGTGTTCTTGGTATCAAGGGTCGTGCCAAGCCTTTATCCCAGGACCACAAGCCCCAACTCGAGAGTCAGTCACATCACTCACGCAACACGAGCGATAGTACTGACATCCACACTAGACGAGAAGAACCGAATCACAGCTGCCGGTGGCTTTGTCGACTTCGGCCGAGTGAACGGAAACCTCGCCCTCTCGCGTGCCATTGGTGATTTTGAATTCAAGAAGAGTGCTGAGTTGTCCCCCGAGAATCAAATTGTTACAGCCTACCCCGATGTTGAGCAACATGATCTTACAGACGAGGATGAATTCCTGGTCATTGCTTGTGATGGTAAGCTACGTCGGCTCGAGTGATGAGGGAATAACAGTACTCACTAGCATAGGTATCTGGGATTGCCAATCCTCTCAAGCCGTGGTCGAGTTCGTCCGACGAGGCATCGCTGCCAAGCAGGAGCTCGATAAGATTTGCGAGAACATGATGGACAACTGTCTTGCCTCCAACTCCGAGACCGGTGGAGTTGGCTGCGACAACATGACCATGGTCATCATCGGCTTCCTCAACGGAAAGACCAAGGAAGAGTGGTATGAGGAGATCGCCCGCCGGGTCGCCAACGGAGATGGCCCTTGTGCTCCCCCCGAGTACGGTAAGGATGATACCCGCTCGGTGAATTGAGTTGGACGTCCAGACACAGACTGACGCGAAATTGATAGCCGAATTCCGAGGACCTGGAGTCCACCACAACTTTGAGGATAGCGACAGTGGCTATGAGATGGATCCTGAAAACAAGGGACGAAGCTTTGGAGTTGGTGGGTACCGAGGCCGGATTATTTTCCTCGGCGATGGCACTGAGGTTCTTACGGATTCAGATGATACAGAAATGTTTGACAACGCCGACGAAGACAAAGACCTCGCCAGCCAGGTCACCAAAAACCCGTCATCCGCCGAGAAGGACACCGCTCCTGTAACCGCCCCTGGCGCCGCCGCCGCCGATAACGCTTCCGCCGATACGAAACCCGCCGATGCAACCGTTACGAAGCCCACCGACAAGGACGCAGCGGAGGAGGTGAAGAAGGAGGCCAGTGCCCAGGAAATCAAGAAGGAAGAATAGGTTGTGGTCTGAAATTACGGGGTAACTGGTTCGGATTCAACCTAGGTGTCGCTTCTCCCTTGCACCTCCGGTTATGTTTCTCGGATCCCAACTTCCAAGGAAGTTTAAAAGGCAAGTGGTAGATGGTGGTCACGAGAGGGGGTTGTGATATTCTCATGTTAAGTCTTGCATCTCAACTTGTCGGTGTATTGGTGTCAAACATGGATCTGGATCGTGCGCTCTTCATCGACTTGCCGAGGCGCATCACCAGAAGGGCGAGACTCAGGAAGGATATCATGTTCTGGGCTGAGGCGGATACAAGGAAAGAGAAAGAAAGAAAGAAGAGCGAGAGAAACCTTTTTTTTTAATGTTTACGCACGCATGGGATTCCCATTTTCTTCACGTCGCCATGGGATCATCCGTCTCATTCCAATTTTCCATTGCGAATGCCAGTCTCCCCCCTCGCAATGCTGGGATGATATGCTCGAGTATGGTTGGATTGCTTTTAGAGGGATTAGGAGGCAGTATAGCATATACAGGACACTAACTGACGACCCATTTTGCTTTTTGAACGGTAGGCTCGATTCATTTAAACTTGAGTTAGGAAACATCTATATCCATGTTTCTCCAGGGGCTTTCATTGTACTTCAACATACTTGACACTTTTGTAATGTAGGTGAACATAGAACTGATCTCGAGGGCAAGACAGACCGTAGTTCTTAGTGCGAGAAGTCAAGATTTGGTGTTCTCATAACTTCGTTTTTATTTATCGATGCTCTCGCGTTCTTCTCGCCCATCCTCTTGAAAAATATGCTTTTGTTAGTGTACATGGTATGTCCGTGATTTCCTATCATAATATGCCCTTGAAAACATAGGTAAAATCGGAAGGCATCCTAGGAGGAATTGTAGTATACAGGGTGGAATGATGCAAGGTACCTGAAATACGGCGTTGTTAAATGGGGATTGTATGTGGCGCTTCTTATAGAAGTTTAGCAAGACTCAAACCTCGTCTCTTCTTCGAGCGTCTGCGATCTTCTTCTCGAGCTCCTTCAAAGCAGCTTCAGGGGAGCGAGTGGAATCTGATCTTTCAGGAGGACCATCTTGATCACCGCCAGGCGATTTTGGGTCCGTCTCGGGCCTTGCTGACAAAAGCTTTGGACTATCATCATCAACGCCATCATCATTATCAGACCAGCTGTCAGGCTCGTCTTCTTCTTTGAGTATGCTCGGGTGGCTTGTATCTCCTAGAGACTCATCCCAACCCGAAATCATACGCGCCGGATCGAAACGGCCCTTGAGACGCACGTTTATTTTCCCAGGTTGACCATCAGCTCTGCGAAGCTTGACGATGAGATCTTGCACCTGAATGGGTTTATCGGCTTTGATCTGGGAGTGCATGGGCTGGTCATTGGAGCGATAGGAAAGTTCGAGCGCATACTCCAGGGGTTTAAGGGGAACATAGCCCGCCCACTTGTCAAGGATGGCACGCTCGACTCGGGACATGACTACCCAAACCCGAGGAATCTTGTTGGCTAGAATATCAGGGATTGCCTGTCTGGGGAAAATGCCTGGCTGATGCTCAAGCTTTTTCCAAAAGGGGTCTTTGTGCTTGCGAAGTAGGACTTGGCTCAGCAAGTCTCTCGATCCTTTCTTGAGCTGACGATGGAGCACGCCGTAGAAGTAGACTGTTCCGAGGGCATGTGGTGAGCGTGTTTTGACCGCAAGCGACAGGAGAGCACCATAAGTCTCCTGGTCAGGCTTGCAGCCGGCGTCCTTGAAGAGTGACATAGCCCAGAGAGCAGTATCCCAATCTCTGGACTTGGACGCGTAGCTGAGGAAGATGTTGATGGTCTTAAGCTCAACTCTGTGGCCTGACTCTGTATAAATCCTGACCAGTTTCTTGCAATCTTCGATTCGAGGGTCTTCTGGACGGTGGAAGCGAAGTAGTTCAATGACAATACTATCAAGGCCATCGACCGCTAGCCAGCCCTCACCATAGCGTTCCTTCTGCTCGTCCAGGAAGTTCTTAAGAGGTATTCCAGCTTTGAAAGCAGCATATGCATCGAGAGAGGCCATTACATCGGCGATCCCGCGACGTGTGGCCTGATGATTGAACATGCCCAGTTGGTACATGGCCACAATGACCTGCCTCCTTTCATCCTCACCCCTGACCAGTCGAAGGAAAAGCAGCCATGTTCGAATGTTGGGGTGATGATAGCGCGCCTCCATCCTTCGGAGAAAACTATAAAAGAAACCGATATCACGCTTGTGAGCGTAGCCTTCAAGCATGATGTTGTATATATCGGTGTCCATGGGAATGCCCAATTCCTCTCCCAATTGTATGAGATAGTTGGCAGAGGCACGATGTCCACCTCGGAAAGCCATCATGGAAATAGCCATTTTCAAGACAGGGATAGTAATGAATGGTTTTGCAGCAGGGTCATCAAAGGCATCAACAATGAGCTTGATCCTAATGCCATCCGTATCGATATATCTCCCATTTACTCGCCTTTGGCCGTAGAACCTGATTGCTAGATGGGGAGGCACTTTGCCATAGCACAGCGTTGAGATATAGCGCTCAAAGTTGTCATGTGTCCACACGGACGGTCTCGGGATCTGCTCGTATGGCATATGGAGAGAGTGAGGCTGGTACTCTTTGTGCACCCAGATATTGTCGTTATGGTCATCAGGGAGTGAGGCACCTCCGTTTGGCGCATTTTCAATGGTTGGCCACAGCTGCCTCGTCTTATAATCCGACGCCGCCACTTCTCCTAGCTCGTAGATTTCAGCGTCTTGGCAATACCTCACAATCTCGTCGGCCACCTTGACCAATATCTTGCTCTGTCCACGAAGCACAATGGCAGAAGGATTACGGTCCACCACTGCCCGCAGTTTCTGGAGCACGCCCGTCGCAGAGTCGACATATTCGAGATTCTGGTTGTTGACTTCGATATCCCACGTTTTGGGTAGGACGATCCTCACAGCCGACATGTTGGCCCTCTCGCTCCATTGTGGTGTCATGCGCTTCATCAGCCCAAAACATTCTATCCATTGCGGAACTGTCTTATCGAAGTGGCTCCAGACCACACCTAAGCCGGCCTGTCGTCGTGCGTCTCGCCTATGCTCCTGTTCGCTTGCTTTGTTCGCCTGTTCGTTTGGATATTGGAGTGGTTTTCCGATCACAGGTTTAAAGAGCTTCATGGCATCTTTGTCCTCAAGCAGTCGAAGCGCATCGATCTTGAATGCATCTTTAAAGACTCGATTGCGGGACTCGTGACTATCGTCTGTAACTAGGTTGGCAATCACCTGCTCGGGCTGTTGTTCGCTCACTTCGAGAGACTTTTCAGGAAGGGCTACAAGGGCTGTTTCCGAAGATTCGGTTGAGTTTGTCCCATCAGAATATGCTGTCGTTGACTCGAGCTGGATAACGTAGGGATTGGATATCCTGGAGGGCAATGTTGCTCTTGTTTTCGGAAAAGGTCCTGAGAAGGCAGAGCATCGCGACCGAGCCCGCCATATTGACTTGATCGCCAGGAACATTTGTTATAATTCACGCATCGTCAACGGCGTCTTGATTTGAGAGGCCACTCATTGAGAGCAGGGTCCTTGGGCTACTATATACCTTTGGTATAGTAGTCTCAAAATATAGCGGAAAAAGATTGGCGCGGGCGTTATCTGTTATCGCGATAACGGACCCGCTCTGTCGGTCATTGCATCACGTGGGCACCCGAATATCATTTCTCGACTTGGCTCGCCGTATAGGGCCATGTGAACAATGCGATGAACCAAAACGAATCATGTATGTTGTAAACTTATAAAGGTGTTACAATAGTAAACAGGTAGCTTGTAGTCACCAGCATCAAATCGCCAGCTACACCAATGCAACAACGCCTTGTCTGCTTCCCATCAGACGCCCATGTTTCTTTAATCATCAAAAGATTGAAACTTGAGAACAGTTTTCGCTCATGTCTCCGATTTCTTCTTTTTACCGTTAACCATGGCATTTTCCTGCATTGGATGAGCGCCGCCGCTCTGGTCGACACCTTCCCAACTTTCATCCCAACCTTTATCTCCTTTGACTGCCTCTTTCGCCTCGCCGCTCTCGGCCATTTGCTTGACATCGCTCCAGTAAGCTAACTTGCGAACCTCTTCGTCAGCATGATGGACGGCATCCTTCAATGCCTGGTTTCGCTCTCGTAATTCAGCAGTGTTCGTCTTCTTCATCTGAGTCGTCGTCTCGTCATGAATTTCCATCAATCTGCTGAGCAATATGCGGCGTGATTGTTGGAAAACAAACAAAGACATTATCTCATGCATCTCGTGCTGAAGGTTTTGGGGGTCCGTTGCATGTTCCATGTAGTTGTTGACAGCGTCAAGCTTCTCTCGGTCTATCCTGGCTTGTCGGAGAGCGCGCATGAGATCGCCCACGTTATCAATATCGGCAGGTTTCTCGTCCACGTCCGCGGCTGACATCTGGCTCATACTCGAGCGACTGAGACGGCTGCTAGTGACACTCTCGCGAGACTTTGGTGATTTGTGAGAAGCGGGCCGTATCGTGAAGTAATCCGCATTGAGCATGTGTGGATCGGCAGACACTTCCTCTGGTCTCTTTCGCACCCTCTTGCGAATCCAGGCACGTCTTCGGACGAACGAGTTCCACCACTTGCCGCTATGCCAGGAAAACTTTTTTGAGAAGTGGAAGGAATATTCCCACCCATGTTCGTCGACACCTTTTTGATGGTTGATTCGCCATTCAGGCCACGCCCATTCCCATGTAGGGTCAGGAACTTGTGCATTGTGGATGTTGCTTGGTGAAGCTTTATGGTACCCATTGGCTGAAGCAAAAATGTCAATTTCTACTCGATGAAGGCGACTCATGTTTCTGAGTTTGACGACTTACTCCAAGCAGGTGGATCAAGACCTCCAAGAGCCTGCGAAGAAAACAGAGGAATGCCGCAGAGAAACCCACCCCTTTCGTTCTCGTAAAGGATGTCTATCGCTGTCTCGCGCTCGACATGAGGCTTCTTTGGCTTCACATGTGGATGATCTCCATGGAAGGCGTCGGGGGTTGGTTCTGCTGATATGTCAGACTAATTTGAGGTTCGCTATGGCGGGCCACACTGACCTTGGACTTCGATGGATGGCCTTGTTTGTGAGGGCGTTGAAGTTTGGCCGTTCTCGATGCGGTTCGGTGATGAATGGGTCTGGCTTTCTCCCTCAGTATGAGAATCGGCATGCTCATTGGTGTGAGCATTGTTGGGCGAATTGCTTGATGGTTTCCTTTGGCCGCCATTTTGCTCGTCAGGGTTCTCTCGTTGTTCCTCCTCGTGTTCCTCCTCCAGGTCCAACAATCTTGATGTTGTTGAGTATCTTGTCATAGTATGAGGTTCGGGCGTAACTGACCCTGTCGGTGTCGCGGCGGCATCGTGATCGACTAGGGCAATTTCATGATCGTAATCTGTAGGCTTGAGCCCCGCGGGACGACGCGAGCTCTTGACCCTCAGCATTGAAGCTGTGTCGCCCGGGGCTAATGGCCCAGACACAAATGGGAGAGAGCCTGTTTAGGTCGTCAATGATGGCGGAGATGAATTACGTTTTGGTGTTTCAAGCGAATGATGACAGTGGGAGGCTGTTCAGCGGCGTCCCGTCTCCAGACAATAATAGAGACAGCTGACACTAGATGGTCAGAGTGTCACTTGGAATAAGGTAACGCTGTGATTAGAGTAAAAGATGAAAAAAAGTGAAGTGTCAAAAAGGCAGGCTAGGAGAGACATTATGGCGTTGTGAGCCTAGAGGAGGCGCTACTACTGACTGTTAGGGGCTCCAACCTGCTTTGGGAGGCTGTGGCGGGGCGCTCAGCTGAGGCAGCTTCCGCGTTGATAATGATGTTCTATTATTGTACTCTATAGCGAATATCCAATGGGAAGTTTCATGAGCTAATAATACAATTTCTTCCTTTAGGAGTGAACAAGAAACAGCAAGTATAGACACAGAGCTAATAATCAAAACAGAGGCAAAGTTTATACTTCAATTGGAAAAAATATACACACAAAGTAAGCTGTGTCGTTCGTGATCGATCGTCGTCACAGCTTTTAACCTTAGTAGCCAGGTCCAAGAAATAAGCTACTAAAGTTCGATGATGTAATGCCGATTTACGGCGGGTCGGGTACTTGCATCTTTCGGTGGGGCCGTTCCCTGGAGGAAATCCATTGAGGTGCAGCTCCGTCGGCGGCTCATCACTTTAGCGTGGAATGTTTGATCAAACAAAAGAGTCTAGATTCGATTCTTTCACTGGAAGTGAATCATATTACGCCATCAAGAATTGGATGCAAACTGAAGGACACTTGTTGCCATTGTAAATGACTGGATTATACATACATTTGCGAATGTTGTGTCACAGAGATATATGTATAATTACACCTTACAATATATCTACTTGCATGGAATTACTAGTGTCATGACATCTACGACAGCACCATAGATAGTGCTTCGTCCGTCAAACAACCGTCGTCAAACAACCGTACATAGGTAGGTATGCAATATACTCACCAATTGAATCTCATAGAAAGTCTCAAACAGTGTCAGTTCACCAAGTCACAGTACGTATCCGCATTCAGTTCAGCCATCACTCATCACCTCATGATCCGAGCAGTTGGTTCTCCCCGCCCTCGTTACGTCATGTACTTGCTACCATCCTTTCCAGGTTCGCATATGAGCACATGGAAATTTGATTGACGAAGAAGAGGGGCACTACCAAGTAATCTTGACTTGCAAGGGAATCTTCTAACCTACCTATGAGGTATGAGGTAGTTCCGAGGTAACCACCTTACCTAAGGTTACCTCAGGTAGAAAAGAGCTTGCTTTCCTTTCCCTTATGATAAATACCCGGCCATCATCTCCTCATCCGTCTTTGCATCTTGTCACTCCATACTCAGCCCTCCCTACAAACCACATCACAACAGCACACACTTTCGCACAGATCAGCTACAAGCCATTCAAAATGTCCAAGTCCCGCACTCCTCTCATCATCGGCGGCGCTGCTGTCTCTGGTATCGGATACTACCTCTACGCCGCTGGTGGCAACCCACGAGCTGCTGAAAAGAAGGCCGAGAGTATGCGCTCTCAACCCCAATGCCCATAAATTCTACTAACATCGCACTCAATAGGTGACGCCCATAGCGCTGCTGCCAATATCAAGAGCCACCTTCCCGGCCGTTCCCCTAATGCTGAGGGTGAGCTGAAGGGAGCTGGTGCTGCTGCCGGTGCCAAGATTGACAGTGTTGTATGTTTATTTCCCCAAGACACTACAGTTGTGTTCTAGTACGTTGCAATCATTTCCTAACCCAATCGCAGGCTGCCGAAGCCGACCGTACGGCTGGTGTCATCAAGAGCAATGTCGAGTCTGTCGCCAAGGACGCAAAGGCCGAGGCCATGAGAGTAGTCGACAAGTTCGACCACCGCGTCGAGGCGGAAGCCGCAAAGGCCAAGGGCGGTATCTCGAGCTGGTTTGGTGGCAGCAAATAAGCGTACCCTCAACAATCAAGAACCAAGATGAAGCAATTGTACCAGTATTACTTTTTTAATCAAAGTCGGAGCCTGGGGTTTCACTTTTTGAGATTAAGCGGGCGAATGGACATGGCCCAGCAGCATGAGACTGACCGTGAGATAGCTCTGGGTCTCTGCATGCAATGTAATTCGATAGTATAAGAGCAATCGATCACGGTCAACAAGAAAAAGACGTACATATTTTGGTGACATGCGGTGTTTAAAGACTATCCACCGCTAAGAATGTTGTCTAAGCTCATTAGTTCCATATAGCCAAATCCAGAACTCCAATCCATTTATCAACATCAGCCCTGGTGATTACCAGTTGCCAGTCTCTCTAATATCATACGAGCCTATTGCTCCAATTCCTCGGCCACCAACTTAAGTATTTCCTCACAACTCTTTCTCGCATTTGTGGGCTTCTTCGCAATCGCCTGCCACACTTCGCCGTGTCGAGGTTCATTCAGCACGCACTTCGTCACCACATCTGCCCGCTTCTCCTCCGTACCATGTTGACACAAGAACCGGTAGTACCAAGCCCAAGAATCACCATAGTCGCTGTCCAGCACAAGAGCCTTCTCGAACCAGTTTTGCGCCTTCTCCAGCTTACGATCGCCCCAAAAGATGCGCGCTACAGCCACAAACAGGATGGGGTCGCTGTCCACCTTCTTGATAGCTTCAAGACTGCGGGCCTTGCGCTGTGTTCTAGGCTCCAGATGCCATATCTGCTCTGCCCAGAGGAGACCGCTCTTGGGGACTTCTTGTTGCGCCTTTGCCATCATTGACTTGGCCTGGGCTGTGTTGCCTGCTCGACGTTCTAGTCGTACTGACTCGCACCACAGCTGCGCGTTCTTTGGTACAGCGAGTCGAGCACGGTCAAGCACTGATCGAGCCTTGACGGTAAGACCGGCCTGCTCCTCAAGCCTGGCATACAGAAGCCACAAGGGGACAGATTTGGGAACTGCCTTGACTCCTGTGCCATAAGCCTCTCTCGCTTGACCAGTTTTGCCAAGGTCCTCATAGATCTGTCCCTTGAGCATCCAAAGCTTGGCTGCTGCAGGGAATAACTGAAGAGCCTGAAGGACAAGATCTAGAGCAGCCTCGATGTTACCCAACACTCGTTCAAACACAACACTCTTCATCCATACACGATCTGTGGGAGCCTTCTCACGGGCAATCTCCAGAAGCTTCCGGGCCTGTTCGCCATTGCCGTTTTCTGACTCTAGCTTGACAGCGGAAAGCCAAATATCCTCGTTGTTAGGGTTTTGGTTGAAGGCACGTTTGAGAACGAGACGAGCATTGTCCACCTCGCCAGCCTGCCACTTCTCCTTGGCCAGCATCATCCATAGGTCCTCGCTCTTAGGGCACGCCTCCACAGCCTTCTCCAGCACTTGCCACAGCGACTCTCGGGTTCCATGATTCCTTTCCAAGTCTGCTGCTGCCATCCACATCGTTCTACTATTGACGAATATCCGTAGTGCGTAGGCGTATATGGCCCTGGCAGTCTCGTATTTGCCTCGGTTGATACTTGCCCTTGCATCTTCCATCCATGTGTCTTTGCGATCATCATCCTCGTCCAAACTCCAACCTAGAGTCTCCCGAATGATGTTCTGACAGGTGATAATGGCACCCTCCTCTTCGCATCTTTCTGCCTCTGCAATCCACTCCTCGCGCTTGGGCATAGCAGACTCCTTCGCCAGGACCTGGACACCACGCTTGATAACATTGACCTTGGTGCCCTGTCCGAGCTGCTCCTGTAACCGTGCAGCCGCGATCCAAATTTCGTGTGACGTAGGACAGGCCTTTCGAGCCTTATTGAGGACCTTCTGAGCGTTCTCTGGCGTCTCCAACCGTGCCAAGGCCAGCCAGAGATCCACAGAGAGAGGTATCAGTTCGGTGGCTTTGGCTAGGAGGAGCTTAGCATCATCGGAGTTCTCCTCCAAATTCACAGCCTCCTTCCATAAAGCCTCCGATTCGGGAATGTGATCAAGCGCTTGTCGGATAACTCGCTTCTTGTTGCTTGGAATTGTCTCCAGCCTCATCGCCTCGACCCATAGTCTGACTGATGTGTTGTTGGCCTCAATAGCTCTTCGCGCAATAATCTTTGCATTTGGAGAATCGCTGTTAAGTCGAATGTTTTCAAGCCAAGCATCTTCACTTTTAGGACACTGTGTACAACCCTTGTCGATCGTCTTTCGTGCCGTTACACTCTTGCCTGCCAACTCCTCGAGTCTCGCCGCCGCGATCCAACCCAAAGCGTTTGTGGGATTCGTCTTGACAACAGACTGCAGAAGCTCGCGAACACGATTGATATCTCCAACTTGAGCTTGCGCTTCACTCATCTGCATCTTGTTAAGGCTAGTAAGATAGCCTTGAGGGTCGATACTAGTTGATGTGCCTGGCGCAGCAGAATCACTCCCAGCTTGCTCTAATCTGGACTTGAGCACCTTGTCGCGAGCCGCGCCGATCTTGGCAAAGTTGGTCATTGTACCATCTGCAGTGTCGTTGCTACCGGCATTGGAAGAAGTGCCCTCATCCATAACTGTTGTTCCCATCTCGCTCGAGTCGCGCGCTGCTGCAATGACGCTGTCGGGAACAGCATAGAATCGTTGTCGCAACGCTTGCTTGCTACGCCGGTTCTTGCCTGTCAAGTCGCCAACTTCGGGTAGGTTTGCCCATTCGTCGTCAGTGACAGTCGCCAGAGCTCGTTTCAGGTCGGAAAACTGCTGTTGAATCTTTGGGTTGTTTCGTTCGTATTCGTCCTTCTCGGCCTGCTCTCGTGCTTCGCGCTGCTTTTTTCTTCGGTCCATTCTCTCATCCACCCATTCCCAAATCTTATCGGCCTCCTCGTCATCTTTGTCGTACACGCCGCCAGCGAAGAGCCCAACTTCGTTGTCAGGATCTTGATATCGGTCTTCGTCGCCTCCCTCGTCTTCATCCTTTTCTTTATCCTTGCCCTTCTTATCCGGCGCAAGACCTAGCTGAGCGGCACGCTTCGCAAGAGCCTCCTTAATCTGATCCTCGCTAGGTCCATCTCGAGCAGGGCCAAGATCGGATCGTGTGGTAAAACCTGTTGCGCCTCGTCCAAGACCAGCGACATAGTTCTCAGGGGCAGCCTGGTTGAGGAAATCGCGTCGCCCCGACATTCTGACGGCGAGTCCCTTGTCTTGCTATTAGATCAATGAGTGTGTCGATTGGATCGAATCCCGAGGTTCGAAGAGGGAAGATCGAGGTCGCGCAGAGCTCAGATGAGAAAGGAAGCAGTCCAAAACATAAATGCGGGTCAAAATTAGAGAGCTCTAGGCTCCACAGTCCGCCACTTTCCGTTGAAGTCTGACACCCTCTACGAACGACTCTGCCAAACGTTCATTGGCAGAAACAATTTTATAGATATCCCAGGAAATGCCACTACCTACCTATGAAAAATACCAAGACGCTTTTCATCTCCAAGCATGCACTACAATAAGACTTCGCCACTGTTAAGTTCCGTCAGGGCCATAATACTGTGTCGAGTTGCCAAGCGCCTTAATCTCCCATGTCCATGACTAAACCGAGAAACCACAATGAGAAGCTCGTCTTTCATATAGATTTTACAACGATATGTTTCTTTCATGATAGTAACAGGCTTTCTGTTGAATTCTGCACTCGACGATATAATAACACTCTTCTGCCCGTCCTAACTACGAAGCATTTGATATGTGCTCCAATCCACATCTTCCTCTTCAAGTCGGCCTGACTTTCTTTTCTCTTCTTGTGTATTTCATAAGCCGTTAAAATTACAACGTATAGTTGCCGCTTTTCCTTCTATGGGTTTCGTGAAACGAAATCAAAGCAATAACTCCATCCCTAACCATTCTCGAAGACTACTCCCAGCAAGCAGATGTGTACCGTACCACACGGCACAACTTGTGCATGCTCACAAGGTCAGGCTTGGAGTGAAAACAACCCAAGAAACACCGGACAGGAAGCATCGGTGTTAAATCTGTCTATAAGCCAATGAACAAAATAATGAAACAAAATCTTGAAGCTCCATGTCCCTATCATGTTCAGCCATAATGTGGATGGAGGTATACATCCAACGCCGCTGCTCCCTAATGTGACAAGCTATGCACGCTCAAAATACACAAGACAAACGGTGACTTGACAAAAGAAAGGCTAGAAGGGCTTCTGCCTCTCCCGGGGTAGCCTCCCATCTAGTTTGCAGGTTCAACCTTTGTACTGTTCGAAGGATCATTTGAAGAATTTGGACTGACGGCCTTCCTCCCTGATACAGTGGCGCTGCGGATACGGGCGCTCATCGGAAGAGTATATTTAACCACGCCCTTAACGATCAGGTCAAATTCGTTCTGGTAAATCCGCTCCCAGCGTCGCGAGCCCCCCACTGTATTGTTCAGAGGGTACTCGAGTTGCATCTCTCCAGTTGAAGAAGAGGTGCCTTGATGGAAAAGAGAGCCCTCAAAAGTGAGGGGACTGTCAAATTCTGTGATCCGTCCCAGCAGAACGTTGGGTCGAAGGTCGTCATCTAGGTCGGGATCATCCAGCGGAGGGTCGTTTTCTGGGTCGTCTGACACACGTATATCATCTGGGCCGTGAGGGAAAGGTCGAGCCCACCAGTCCGAATCTGTTCCTGTATATTCAGATTTCGCAAAAACCTCTAGGTTCGCATGGTCTATTGTGACGACAACGATGTTAGGATTGTGTGCTTTGACGGTCAAATCGAACATCAACACTTGGTCGCTGGTCACCACGTTGTGGATAGCAGTGATTTCAATTCCAGTCATCGGCTGCGAGGTAGCAAACATGAAGCCGATAGCGCCAGTAATGACAAGCATGAACATCATAGTAAGTACTAAGCATGCCGCAAACCGGTTTAAGTATGACGACCGTCTTGCAAAAGTTTGTGACTCGGCCTGTCGCAGGTTGTGCGGCCCACGCCGGTTTCGACCTGAACGACCTGAGCGGACCGAGCCGAGAAGAGGTGTACGCTCATCATCTGCTCCTGTCGTGTCATCCATATCGTAACTGGACGACATCTGCATCGCAGAACGTTTATGTCCAAAATGGCGTGGAGCGTTGGAGTGAGCGTTGCGAGGGCTTGGTGGCCCTGAGGAATTGCGAGAATTAGGTCCAGCGAGCTTCGACCTCGCAGCATTCGGAAATGGGGACTCATTATCGAATAGCGAGGCATGGCCGTTACCAGGCTGTCTACCCCAGCGACCAATGTGGTGATGGTGTCTCGTCGTACCTCGGGTTGACCCACTGCCACCACTGCGGTTAGAGCCTTTGCCATCCTCGGTTTCGACTACCAAGCTCTCGTTTCCGTTGCTGGTAAAAGTGTTGACGAATTTCATCGTCTTTTTGGGTCCATGAGCAGGTCCTCCACTCTCCATAATACCATAAATGGATCGCAGATTCTGGCGATCAGCCTGGCTAGCCATAGATGTAGCACTGGGAGTCCTTGAATGAAACCGGCGTCCAGCCCGATCATTGCCATCTGGAGGGTTAGAGTCGTAAACAAAGGTCTCTTCAGAATCCGAGGTGTTTGCTTCGTCAACGGCGCTGGCAATTGTTGCCTCGAAAACATCAGCTTTAGAGGATGCTGGATGGATATTAGCAACATCCCTCAATATCAGTGTCACTAGCTCAGGCTCACCATTCCCTGCGTTTACTGGGGGCTGTTTGCGTGCAACCTTCTTCTTATCCTTTTTCGGTTTTATTGTCTCGGTGCTCTGCTTCGTCTTCAGAGTTCCGTTTGTTCCTTCACTTTTCTGGGCGGTTGTGAGCGCAACCTGTGGCACACTTGGAACAGTTTCGGTCTCTACTGTCATGGTCTGTATGGATCCATCCTGCTTCGACTTCATTTGCTTATTCGACATGGCACTAGACTGCCGAGTAATTATGGGTGGAGGAACGGATGTCGGTCTTTTTGTTTCCGCCTTGTTGTTGCTGGTGTCGCTTCCACTCTCTTGACCGACCAAGCTGTTCTTTGCTCGTAGAGCACGTCCATCGGGGAGTGCGGTATCAGAATAGTTGTCGGTGTTTGATAGCTTTTCCTTCACCCTTTCCACTAAAGCCGACCCGTTGGGAGGGTTGGGAGAGTTTGGTAAACTGACTTCTTGAACCGTTTCCAACGCTACGCGAGCTGGAGTTCGCATACCAGAGGGATACTGCGACTCCTCCATCTCGCTCTCTGATATTGTTTGTTGCTCCATAGGCTGCGGCGACGGCGTAGGTCGTTGAACACTAATGGAAGGAAGATCCTGTTCGCTGCGACGAGCAGGAATTGCTGGTCTGTTGCTAAACTGGGGAGGAGGCGATCGCAGGCGGGGCGATACGGGCCATCGCGGGCTGTCTTTAAGGTCTGCGTTGAAGCCTGGCTTTTGTGGGATCGGTGCTTGGATCTGTTGTTGTTGTTCTTGGGATGGTGTAAGTGTTGGGGTGTTGGTCGAGGACAATGACCGTGATGGAGCAGCGGAGGACAAGCTTGGTCGTGTCGTGCGTGAAGGACTATTATCGGTTTGGCTGTTTTTTCGAGATCGATTGCCAGGCAAGCGGTTTGCTGAAGCAGTCCTTCGAGGGCGTCGCGTGGGGGAAGAATCTCTTGAGGCCAAGGGCGAAGGGCCTACAGAATTGTTGGCAGAGGATTGTTTTGAGTTCTGACTTCCTGTTGTTGCGCTTAATGATGTTGCAGATGGGTCGGTCACGTTACGAGACGCACGACCGACGCCAGATGTGCCGTCTAAGACGGCCGATGACTTGTCCATGATGACGGTGGCCTGTGGGAATGGTGGAGTGAATGCCTAGCGAGCATACCACCGGGACGGGCCTTAGCAGGGACAGTGAATTGCAAAGCAGATTTCAGAATAGATCATTGTGGTTGGCTCGTCATTGAAACAGGATGGGCGTATGGCCGAGATCGAGGGCTGCGAAAATGTCCAGGAGGGAGAGCCTGCAAAGAGAAGCTAACCCAACCTATTCCGGACGACTGCTGGCACCTGTCTGTCGAGTATATGGCAGACGAGACAAGCGGACGGGCGGGATATGGCTGGGCAGACAAAGGGTGAGGGCGAATGCAGGTTGACTAGATAGGTAGGAAGAGTATCGAACTAAACGAGGGCGAAACAGTCGGCATGTACAGAATAGAGAAAACGGTGCGATCACGAGATGTATCGTTTATTGTCGTAAAAGTGGTGGTGGTGTTGAGGTCGAGAGTAAGTAGTAGTAGTAGTAGTAGTAGTAGTAGTAGTAGTGAGCGAGCGAGCGAGCAACTGAGTGAGTGAGTGAGTGAGTACAGTATGATGGTAGTGGTTGGCGGGAGTGACGGTGGGTGTAGGCGAGAAGATGGTGGTGGACGTAGTCTTGGCCGTAATGTGATGGATGTGGATGCGAGAGAAAAGGTGACGCTGGTGTTGTACCCGGCCGTACCTATATCCGCACTCCCGTCAGGTCCTGGTTAAAAATCCGATTACTGACGCAGCCCGGTACGTAGATCAAAGTACCTTTTTTTCCTGTCCTTTTTTTTTCGCGCGCTCAGAG
>JABSTL010001577.1:0-10434 GCA_013759095.1 Fusarium sp. NRRL 29148 | reverse complement strand
GGTCTATTATAGCATTATCTCTTTTACGAAGCCCGAGAATTGACCATGAATAAAAAGAAAATAAAGAAAAGAAACAATATATTATCCCGGGATTACAATGATATTGCCATGTGGTTTAGCTGGGCGACTCGTGAGCTCCAGAGACTGTCACGTGCTTGTGGAAATGGGCTCCTACCTGTGGGCGCAATGACACAACCGCCAAGACGACAGGAGCTTCATATGACGCTAGCAAATCCGCGATAGCTCAAGGCAACGTGACCAATCCATCACATCACATCACACAGCACAGCACAGCACAGCTTGATTGCTTGTTCTAGGCACGCGCTTGTAGTCTATTATATCGAGTCTCTTCTTTCTTTTAAGCTTACACGACCCTTTCTGATACCACCACTCCATCCGTAATTCATCTCGGCACCATCGACTGGCAACCACTTCTTTTTATCAAACTTCTGCGTTCTTCTATCAACGTCTTCTCGATGCATCGGCCGGATCTGTTGGCTTTTCTACTGCCTCTTCTGGCAGCTCCGGCTTTTGCGGGAGAAACTCTAGACTGCGGAAAGATTCGCGCAGATGGCCATACCTTCGACCTTTCTAAACTCGGTGGACCTCACTCGGTCCTGACGACGCGGTTTAAACCCAGTCCTCCGGAACATTATAACACAACTTATACGTTAGATATCTGCAAGCCTTTGAAGAAGAAGGGTGGCAAGAAGGATGAAGAATGCCCAAACGGCACTCGAGGTATGTACAAGACCTGCAAGGGCTGACCGAGTCCTGACTAACATATCCAGTTTGCGGTATTACACACCTTCTCAAGCCTGGCGAGAAGGAGGAGAAGGATGAGATTACGAATATCATCGCGATCGCAGGAAATCTCGAAAACGTTGGCGGTTCTCGATTCGATGCTACACCGACGCGACTAAAGACAAGCGACTCAACTTCCGATAAGGATAAAGAGGGCGTGCGACTAGTCCTCACAGGAGGCAGAGATCCCCTCAAAAAAGGTGATATCAAACAGGTCGATCAAAAGGCCATTATCGAGTTCCTATGCGACCCCAGGAAGGAGGGAACAGAGGGCGAGTGGGTTACTTCGGACCAGTACGAGAAGCGAGCGGACGACGATAAGAAGGAAGGGGATGGTGATGATAAGGATGAGGGCGAGTCTATGATCGAGCACCAGCTGAAGCATGACAATGCTTCGCTTATCTGGAATAGCTTTGATCTTGAGGAAAAGGCAAAGGTTCTGCGCTTGACATGGTACACTAAGTATGCTTGCGAAAAGCCAGAGGACAACGGTGGCAGCGGTGATGATGACACCTCAAGCTCCCACTGGGGCTTCTTCACCTGGTTCATTATCATGTGAGTAACCCAAATCAGCTTCCATGACAGATTTCTAACAAATTTAGTGCTTTCTTGGGCATTGCAGGCTACCTCATCTTCTCATCCTGGATCAACTTCACACGTTACGGCGCACGCGGCTGGGATCTTCTCCCACACAGCGACACCATCCGCGATATTCCTTACCTACTTAAGGACTGGATTCGCCGTATTCTCAACACCGTGCAGGGAACAGGAAGTCGGGGAGGATACAGCGCGGTCTAGACGGTTTTCTTTTTGACAGCAAGTGTGTATCGTTATAGGTCTGAGTTGGCTGGGCTGTGTGAGGAAATGGTACGGCGCTCACGCTAGTTGTATCTAGCTGGAATTGTATACATAGGTCGAAATTCGCGGGTTTTGGTTTTAGTAGCAGTGTTTAGACCAAGATGCTATCAAGTAGTGTTATCAACTGAACCCTCCTGATGTTCTATGCCAGTGTTGTTTATTGTTTTGTAGAAAACGAGTTTTCAGTGAACAGGTATTCTCATTATTCATTATCGTCGAACTCTCAAGCCAGCTCTAACACCACTCTTACAAAACCCTCATATCTCCGCTCCGCAGTCTTGGTATCTACCACATCTCGCATGTACACCTCATGAATCTCAATCATCGTATGGGAAGTATCATCCCCGCACCACCTCTCCCACGTCCTCCCCTGGATCCACGTCCAACACCAACAAAGCCTCCCCCAGCGCTGATCTCCATCTTGCTAGCTAGGTTATTCAGCTCCTTCAGCAGACAACAAGCCGCCACGATTCTGAAACTCTCCAGCTCGCCTGTTCCGTGGTACACTATTGGTGCAAATTCCTTTCTGATACATGCTACTGCTACACACGCCCAGCATAGCTCTACGACGTCTTCTCTCCATCGCGAAGGAGCTGCGTCTGCGTCGGTGGCTGTGCTAAGAGTTTCTGCACCGTCGCCTACACCTCGATCGCGGATCTGCTTGACGATCCATGTCATGATGCGGTCGATTTCTTCTTTGAGCTTGATAGATGAATCGCCTTGGCGGCGCGTTTGGGCACCGCGTTTGTTGAGGATGAAACCGCAGAAGACTTCGACTTCTGTAAGAGGCACACGAGGGTTTTCTGAAAAGTGCCACATCTTGTCGGTGACAGTCGACTCGTAGCTGAGACTGTTAGCACGTTGAGCCGGCGAGAGGCATATTGTAACTTACAGGCCTCGAATCTTCCATGCCTCATTCGACCTGCGTGTCCAATCGACGTCAAGTTTATACTTGTTTACCTCGCTTTCAACAACGGTTAATAACTGATCCCAAACAGAGGGTCCAGCTGTGTTGATAATGCGATGGATATCTTCATCACAGATCTTCTTCTCATCGACATTTCGATAAAGACGACCGAGGATTTTGTCAGACTCGTAATACTTTGCTTTGTAACGAGCCATGCCATCGTCGGCGTTGTCATCTTCATCTTCATCATGCAAAT
Organism: Fusarium sp. NRRL 29148; assembly: GCA_013759095.1. NCBI lineage: Eukaryota > Fungi > Ascomycota > Sordariomycetes > Hypocreales > Nectriaceae > Fusarium > Fusarium sp. NRRL 29148. The sequence continues at coordinate 7,609 of JABSTL010001577.1, read as the reverse complement.
AAGCGATCTGACCCTTTTCGTACGTCTTCAGAGGCGGTGCCGTTGCAAGGCTGCAGATTATGTGAGTACGTTTCTGCAAAGCATGATGGAAAGGACTTACAAATCAGGACGGAAAGGAGGGTTCCTGGGTAAAGCTTTTACATCGACAGGAATACCCGTCTTGGAGAAGTCGACCGCTGTAGAATGCATGCCTGCAAGCAAAATGCAGTAAGGGTGTGTCGTTCCCTCTTCATAATAATCGGCCAAGACGACATGTCTCGTAGCGATCATGCCCAAGATATCAGTTCGCATAAAGTTAACAAAAAAGTCTGCAATGTCCTGGGGCTTGACTGGGCGACCTAGTGGCTTCGGTTCAACTCTTGGGTAGTCTGCTGGCAAGAAGTACTTTTCGGGCAAGGCTTCTGGGTCCCAGATGATGTTGTAGAGATCACCATCCAAGTCTCCTCCACTTAGCATACTGGGCAAGTCACGTTTACCCTTCTGGCTGAAGACGATACAGTTCTGTAAGCTTCGTAGAGGATGTCCCTGTGGAGGTGTGACCTGATTGACGATCTGAATGTCTCCTGGGTGAAGAGCTGGTGAGCGTGTGACAATGATTCGGCCGTCTTTGAGTGTGGAGTTGATGCGACGACCTCTGTAAATGCCATGTGTCTTGTCGTAGGTGACAAAGACCTCGCCAGCATTTAGGTATCCCGTCTCATCCATGACGCCAAAAAGAGTCACTCCTTGATCTACTGGAATACGCGCTTTGTGCTTCAGCAATCTCAGTTCTCGCAAGACGACATGTTCAACCGCTGACTTGAGGAACTTATCCCGGCGGTAGTCAATGCCCATCTTGTACAACTGCTTGACCAACTTGGGCAGTCCCATATTGACGCCGATAGCCTGGTAATCCAAGAAATAGCTCGTGTTGGTCGCGTCAGCTGTGACATTGCGCAGTATGTCGAGTGCGTTATTCTGCAGTCTAAAGAACCAGTCATCAGGTGTCCCCATATCTTCCAAGATCTTGATCATCTGGCGATTGAGAACGAGTCGAAGAGGTTTAGATGAAGCGTCGCAAATGCCGAGCTCTCTAAGATCGTCACTTGGAAACTTCATCATAGACTCTTGTCGAATACAGAAAACTTTCCCTTTGAGTCTAGTATCAAGAGATAGCAATCCCTTACAACCACCCCAGCGGATCTGAAGACATGTTGGTGCTGCAGCTCGCATTGAGAGGTAAGGCCATATCTCTTCTAACGCGTCTCTAGAGATCGTTCCAACACCATCACTGAATACGCGACTTCCATCTTCAGATTTGACATCTGGAATGAACCGATGGCTTATGCCAGTTTCAAAGATTGGGATTGCATATGGTGTTTCTGAGAAAGCCTGGCCGATTCGTGCTGCACACTTTGCCGGGACTCGAATCTCGCTGAAGTCTCCTAGGGCTTGCAGAATAGCTGCAGGAGTCTGGCGCTCGAAATTCGAATCCGTGAAAGGCGCAGAGAACCAGGCGGAGTGAGAACGAAGAGACGAATGGGAGAAACCTAGGAAATCAAACTTTCGGCCGGCAATTGTGATGCCCTCGTCCATGACACGTCGGAACCGGGCAAAGATTGGTTCGTTATCGACTTTCGGATGAAGGTTGAGATCCTGGCCATCTTCCTCGCAGAAGAGGACGCGCAAAAAGTAGTCATTGTTCTCGTGATACTTTCGCAAGACCCTGTTCTTGCTATCGGGCTCAGGACCAGAGAGAAGAACACGCGTGGGCGTCACCATAGCCTTGAAGATATAGATCTGATGATCTGGAATCTTGGCTCCGTAGATCCTGTCACGCTTGGGATTTTCCGCCCTGGCCTCATACTCTTCATCCATGATGCTGGTCATCAAAGTGACAACATTCAACTCATCAGGATCCGTGCCAGGACAAGGGTAGGGTATTTTCTGAAAAAGGGTTTTCATGGCATCTGTAGTGACGGGAGCTGCAACTTTCTTCTCTTTAGCATCCGTAATGACTTGATCGAGGATATGTAGCAGTTCTATGCCGCTCGCGGGGTTGATGTAGTTGTCCCAGACCAGAGCTTGGACTTGAAAGAGGAGAGCGAAGTGAACATTTCCTGATGCCAACAGGCGCTTAGCCTTCTCTGTGAATTGCTGGCGGCCCAGGAAATGGTTGCTCTCGGGTTCCATGTATGACCATAGGACGGAGGGGAGATCGTGATAGGTGACGGCGAGAATATCTCGTTGCTTGACAGAGCGGAGGACTTCGTTCATGTCGTTTAAGGAGTTGAAGAAGATGCGATAGACGAGGCAAGATGACGAGTATTCGCGAATCAATCCCCAGTTGACCAAACCCTGTACTCGTTTCCATGCCTGATTTGGATTGTCGGATTTGTGAGGTGTATACATCTTTGGAGGTTCAGTCAAGACCAAGGTGATGGATGCATCATTGCGACTAGCAATAAGATCCTGGATAGTGTCGTTGTGAAAATCCATACGGTATCCGTCTTCATCGTAGACAGTCAACCACTGCGGCGTGAACTTGCCAATGACGTCTCCGAGCAAGATCAGAGTGTTGTGGTCAACGAAGGTGATCACCTGCTCGGGACCACGAAAAGTGTTACCACCACAACTAATGCTGTTGATAATGAAGGCTCTATCTGGAGCTTGACGGTCTTTAGTAGTGGTAGCAGCAGCAGCCGCGGCCGCAGCCTTTTGTTGCTTCTTTTCGCGTTCGTGCTTGAGATGTGCGATGGAATGCTTGTCGAGATTGCGAGTACTCTTCTCAACAAACACAGCTGTCTTGAGAATATGGAGACGCGGGGTATCCTTTGGTCTGAAGTTGGTCTTGAAAGGATATCGCGGGTTGATGTTCTCCTTCTGTGGTAGGTCGTGACGCTGTTGTTTGCCATGCCTTTCAAGAAATGAGTAGCCATCGCCCGGGTTCAGGAATTTGATCCATGCTTGAGGCCTTCGCTTTGGCTTTTCGCAATAAAAGTCCGTGATGTTCAAAGCTTTCATAAATGGCACGAGTTCTTGTATGAAGCCCTCTTCTGACAAGTCCTGAGGGACATTTCGGCAAAAAACCTCCATTGTCGAGAGCGTGCGAGGCCGCCGGCCTCTAGTGATTTAACAACTTTGCCCACGACTAGAAACAGAAGAGAAACAGAAAAGGTGACTTGGATGCATTTGACACAAGATGCGAGGTCTGAAAGCCGTTGGTTTTGTTGGCACGTCTGCACGTGGCGGTTGACTCTCACATGGGCTTCTTAGCGCATCCCCATGGACATTGCAATGTTTCAAGAGGCGGGCAAATGAGTTGATTGGCGGCGATATGTACGAGATCGAGTCCTCAGTGTCGCTCGATGTGGATGGATGCAGGTTGTGATAACCGATGGGAACAATAGATTGGATGAGCGGGATGCTTCATGCGGGAGGCCGACTGCTGATATATCCTGGTATAATATACAGTGCCAGACAAAAGAATGAGAGAGAAAAACCGAGAGAGTGAGGAGGAGAAAGGGAAAGAAAAAGAAATCCGAATATATCACAGAACAATCAATGGCTTCGTAATGAGAGAAAGTGCAGATAGTCAAAGCACTGCTCGGCACTGGCATGGACAATGTAACAGCGCAATTGCGGGCAAGGCTATACACAAATGCCCTAAAACTACAAGGCACAATATTGCGCTGCCAGTTCTTATCTTCACAGTACATTCACATAGATGGACTCGATGCTATGTCGCTGCGCACTCGCTGCTAGGTCGTGATGGCTTCTCGGTGTGCTTCCGGTGTGGACCCCGTATTCACGGTGACTTTTCGGTGAGTGGCGGGGTAAACATTTATACCTTACCTACAGTGAGGTACACCCCGCTACGTTCCCGATTCCATCTGCCGAGCCGAATCGCAAACTCCCGCTCCACCTCTCGTCATGTAAATCGTTCTTCCGGAAGAGGCCTGAGGGCGCTTTATAACAAACTGGACAACCTCTCATTAAGCTCCTCTCCCCAACTACAGCTCTCAATTTGAAGCACAATCACAATGCCTCCTCCCGGTAACCTCTACGTCACGATGCAGCCCAAGCCTGGGCTGTCTCTCGACCAGTTCCACGAGTGGTATAATAACGAGCACGGCCCGACCCGACTTCGTCTTCCTCAGATCTTCTCCAACGGTCTTCGATATAAAGCGACGGATGGTCAAGAACCTACTTATCTCGCTGCTTACGACGTCAAGTCCATGCCACACCTTGAAACCGAGACATACCTCACACTGCGAGCGAACCGATCCCCTCGAGAAGCCGAGACTATTGGACAAGTTGACGTGAAGCGATATTTTTGGGACTTGGTCCATGCCAACGAGTCTGACAAGTTCGTGCCCTTTGAGAAGTTGACTGACGAAGAGGCCGAGGGTCAGCAGACTACTGCGGTCACGATCGAACTCAAGGACGTTGAGGGTGCTGCAGAGGAATATCAGAAGTGGCTGGTTGAGGAGCATATCCCCATGTTGGCCAAGGTTCCTGGTTGGTTGCGCTCGCGTGCCTTCAAGACTTCGTACCTTGAGGGACAGGGCAAGACGACTTTCCTTGCGCTGCATGACTATGCTAAGGAGAATGGTCAGGGTGGACCAGAGCACAAGGCCTCGATGGACACTCCATGGCGCACCAAAGTCTTTGACAACTTTGTTGCTTCCAAGGGTCGAAGAACATATTCTCTCTTCTATGTCTTTGGACCTGCTCCTCGAGAGCTTGAAGCGCTGTCAAAGCTGCCTTCGACAGCTGCTTTCACCTCACCCGACTCCAAGCAATCTACCACACCTGGCCCCAACGCGGCTATCAATTCCTACATTACAACTTCAGATTCTCTGGTCATCCCCTACCGATTGGAGGGTAACCCAGACCCCAAGGCTCCTACAATCGCTTTCAGCAATTCTCTGTTGACTTCGCTCCATATGTGGGATCCCCTGGTGGAGATCCTTAAGCGCGAACGCCCTGAGTTCCGAATTCTCCGATACGATACCCGTGGCCGACATGCCGTGCCTCAGCCTCCAGTAGCTGCCACCGTGGATCGTTTGGCTGACGACATTCGAGAGGTGCTTGATGCTCTCCGCATCACCAAGCTGCATACCCTGATTGGTGTTTCAATGGGCGGTGTTACTACCCTGAACTTTGCCATCAAGTACCCTGAGCGTCTTCAGCAGTTTATTGCCTGCGACTTCAACCCTACCTCCAGCGCTGCCAACACACAAGCCTGGAAGGATCGCACAGCTCTAGCTGAGGAGGATAACGGCAAGGGTATTGAGAAGCTCGCTGGACAGACTGTCCAGCGATGGTTCCATCCCTCCACCAGCGCTGAGACTGTCAAGTGGATGACAGAGATTGTCGTTGCCAATGATGTTGAGGGCTTCAAGTACAGCAACACGGCACTCTGGGATTACGACCTCAAGCCTAAGATGGGTGGCTGCAAGGTGCCCGGCTTGTTTGTCGTTGGAGACGAAGATGCCAAGGGTGCTCTTGTCAAGGCTATGGATGCATGCAAGGGGCTACTTGGTGATAACGGTGCCGAGTTGAAGATTGTGCCTCAAACAGGACATCTTCCTATGGCTGAGAATCCCCAGGCTTTCTGGGAGGCTGTTAAAGACTTCTTGTGATTATGAATAGGAAATGAGAAACTAGAATACAAAGCCCTCAATCGGGCTTCAACAAAAAGAAATTAGATATTATCACTATGCCTCCTCTTTCCTCCGCTCAGCAAGTGCCTTCTCATCCAAACCGTACTGTGTATCCAATTCTTTTCGCAGAGGAACATCTTTCTCAAACAGAGAGAGTACCCAGGCAAGCCCGCCGAATGCTACAGAGATAACATAGACTTTACTCAAAGACAGCATGAAAACATGTCGAATTTGAGTCTGAACAACCCCGTCAAACTGTAGGACAAAAGCTCGTGTAGCACTCTGATAAGAATCTCCCGAGCTCAGCATTGCTCGCGCCAGCTCATTATCAATCATATGCGAATACTGCTTCGTGTAGGTGTTGAAGATAGATCCAGCGATGGCTACACCCCAAACCGAGCCGAAAGAACGCATGAAAGTCCAGTTACCAGTCGCCGCAGCTTGATCTTCCTCATCAGTAGCCGCCTGAAAAGCAGGTAAAAGGGTATTCAGAAGAAAGCCGGAGCCGATAGCTGGGATGAACTGCAGCAAGATCCAAGCTGCAGGGGGACTGTCTTCGTGGAGAAGACCAAGGAGGCCAACACCGAGAGTCATGAGGAAGAAGCCTGATACGTGAAGCATCTTGTACTTGCCCCATTTTGAGAGGACGACGGCGGAGAGCGCAGCGCCTGGGATAGCGATGAGTGCGACGGGGAGCATTTGCACTCCCGATCGAGAAGGTGTTGATAACTTGACAGCTTGAAAATACAACGGTAGGAAGAAGTAGCACCACTGGATCAACAGCATGTTGAGAAATGTGTTGATGTAGATGATGTATGATGTGCGACCTGGGAACAGGCGAATAGGCATGACAGGTTCCGAGGGAATTCCCGAGGCTTCATATACAACGAAGCCGATGAGGCCGAGCAGGCCAATTACCAGAGGAGCTAGGATCCGAGAATCAGACCAAGGATGAACGGGACCTGCCCAAGTAAGGGCGATGAGAATCGAGACGCTTGATGCGATGAGGATAGCGTTGCCGATGTAGTCGATACGACGGAGTTTATCCATGGTAGACTGAGTTCGATCGTATTGGAGGTTGAGGAAGAAGTACGTAACAATGATAGCAACGCCTCCGATGGGAAGATTGAGGTAGAATACCTGAACCATAAGTCAGTGTAAGTTGGCAGATATCATCGATCTACTTACCCATCTCCAAGTCGTGTTCTCTACAATAACACCACCAAGAAAAGGCCCAACAGCGAATCCAATAGTAGCCACTAACAGAAGTATAGCGATGTAATTCCCTCTATATCGAAGTGGTACCAGATCAGAAATGATCACATCGTTGACCATAGTGACTCCACCACTACCAATACCTTGAATAGCACGTCCAGCGATTAGCATTGCACCGCCGTTAGCACCACCTGCAATGCCACTTCCAAGTGTATATGTAGCAAAGATGAACATCATGACTTTCTTGCGGCCCCAGAGGTTGCAGAGTTGACCGAACAGGGGTTGAACACAAGCTCTGCATCATGTCAGCCACGTTTTGAAATCGAAGGGGAACTTACGTGGTGAGGAAGAAGACATTGGTAACCCAGATATAACTACTTCCAAGACTGAGACTCTCGACGATTGTTGGGAGAGAAGTTATGACGACTGTTGCTTCGAGAGATGCAAGGAGTGTTGCCAGGACCAAAGTAACCATGATCATCCAGAAGCGATAATCTCTGTTGAAAGTTGGTTTTGTCTTTGAAGTCACTGGCGTTTGAGCTTCTTCATCTTCTCGGGCTGTTCTCGTCTGGTCTGACGAGTTAATAGAGGGTTGCGATGAGAGTGTCTGGTAAGATACCTCCTCCTTGTGAGGTGGAGCAGTATCTTTCGTTGCAGAAGCCATGATGATCACTACAGAACGATTATGTTTGCCTTGATAATATAGTCACATCTTCAGAGGAAGAATATCAATTTATAAGAGAAAT
>JABSTL010001576.1:0-16437 GCA_013759095.1 Fusarium sp. NRRL 29148 | reverse complement strand
TATTAGTATTTCAAGGTTGTAGCATATTTGTATATAAATTCGGCATATTGATCCATCCTAATCACTCACTGGTTGCACAAGGTCAACCCATTTTGTCTACCTTGGACACGCATCCCAATGCTCAGCCTCCACAAAACGGTGTCTCAGGTGTTTCACAGCCCAACCTGACCATAGTACCAACAGCGTGCTGAAATACAAATCTCGTCAAGGCTATAAAACCATACGATCGCATCACAGCTTCCGTCCTCAGGACCCAATTTCAATATCGGAATAATCAGCCTTTACCATCCTCTTACTTCTGATGAGAAGCATTCCGAAATCAGAGTTTACATACTGCTACCAGAAAGCCATAGCACCATGGTCAGCTGCAAACTGGAAACTCTCAACCTCCTGGAAGACAAGATCGACTACGAGGCCCTTTCATACGCTTGGAGTAGCCCTGAAGATAAGGGGACGATAACGGTGAATGAAACGACGCTACATGTCACCCAAAATCTGGAAGACACCCTGACGTATCTGAGGCATGACTTAAAGCCACGTTTGCCCTGGATCGATGCGATCTGCATCAATCAATCCGATGTCGATGAGCGCAGTTCGCAAGCTCGTTTGATGCAATGCGCCCATCATCACAACTTTATACAGGTAGTTAGCACTCCCAACTCTCACCGGTAAAGGCTCACTTACGCAGATTTACTTCAGAAACCACCACCCTAGCAAATGTCAAGACAGTAGCCAGGCCCATACCAAACCCAACTCCCATTAACACCTCATATCCGTACTGAGCATCTGGCATGTCGGTTGCATCTGTAGACAGTGAGCATGTTAAGCCGACGCCCAAAACTTGTAGTACCGCAGCGATAATTATCAGATATGCAGGCGGCACCTTGGCGTTTCCGGTCAAGTAACCCGAGAGGACAGTAGCGGCAGGAGAAGTCAGCATCATAGGTAGTAGGATGATGCCAGCGCGAGACGGTGGCATGCCATAAACTGCTTGCGCTTTTTGCGGAATGTTTACGACCATTGACACGAAAGGGAAGCCGACGAAACAGGTAGTTCTGTGCGATCAGTCAGTGCTTGGAGAGAGTCCGAAGGGTGCATGGCTCACAGCAGCATGGCGCTTGAGATCCTATCCAGAGCCTAGTATGATAAGCAAAACAATCATGGGAGTATTGTAATTTACCGCTGACTTAGGCTGCGCTCAATGAATGAAGCTTCCAACCTGTAAGATATTTTTTTATCGTCGTTGTTTTCCTCCGGATCTGCTTCAGGGGAGGAGGCCGCCGCCGCATTGTGGAGAATTGGCGTGAATCCTTTGTTCTGCAGCGTTGTTTCAGTGGGTTTAGGCGCTACAGCCATTTCGTCTCCATCAATCCTTCCAGATATGACATGCTGCTGGCAGTGCTGAGGCCAGAGTGTCCATGTCGAACATAATCATCATCGCTTAATCCCTGTACCTTCAGATCCCGAGTCAACTTCCATGTTCCCAAGGTTATAATTAGAGTCAGCAGTTTATATGCTTTGGTACCTGCGGATTCATCCTCGCCTTAGGTCGTTTCCGGCTATGCCCAGGCAGTCTTGGCCTGCCGCTCGGATAAATCTTAGCCGACTCAATTCAGTGGCGCAGCTCAACTGAGGTCCTAGCAATCACCATGGTCTGAGTGAATAACATTCTGCAGATAATCTGCTGTTCAGTATCAACCTCGGTAATCATGTCGCAAGCATCTAAATCTCTCCAAGAGCTTTTCTTCAAGTCGTGCAATGACAAGTCGCCAACGACAATCGTCCTGCTCCATGGCCTCTTCAGCTGCAACCTCGAATGGGAGCACGTTATTCCCCACCTCAGCGACTATCATCTCATCGTCCCAGATCTCCCAAAACACTCTCAATCAAAAGAAATAGGGCCATGGTCAATTGAACTCGCCGCAGACTCTGTCGCGCATCTCATCCGAAAGCATGCCCACGGTGGACAAGCGCACATTGTCGGCCTTTCGCTGGGCGGCTTCACCACGATGGAATTAATCCACCGACATCCAGACCTCGTCAAATCGGCTTTCGTCACTGGCTCAACCCCATTCCGACCGTGGCAAGTCTGGGCAGCAGAAAGACCCAGCCTCCTCCACTATGGTCTCAAACTCGTGATGAATAGTGGTTTCTACACTCTTAGCGTCTGGATGAAGGGTCTCAAAGATCATACTCAGCTCAAGAACGAGATCGCTGCCAACAATGATTGGAACTTGGTCAATGACGCTTACGCCGGACTTGCAAAGTGGCAGCATGGAGACGTCAAAGCAGTTGCTGAGAAGGATAAGCGGGTATTGGCTGCAGCTGGAGACCAGGGTGATGATTTTGATGGTGCAAAGGAAATGGCTCTGACGTTTCGCAATGCAGGGCGCGAGGATGGAAAGAAGAGTACCGCAGTTCTTATCAAGGGGGCTATTCATGCCTGGAATTTACAGTTTCCAGAATTGTTTGCCGAAGGTATTAAAGCCTGGGTTGAGGAGAATTCTCTTCCTCAAGAGTTTGTAAACTTGATTGAAGGCTGAGATGATGAAGAATACAGATACTTATTATCCATCATGAAATCAGAACTCCCAGATACCCGTAATTCTGAAACCCTACCATGTGGTACTGTTGAAGAAGCCGAAGAACGGAAGAATTGGCGTCTGCGGCATCTGAGTATCCATACTGCCCATGGTTGGGAGATTGCCAGCCATAGACCAATCTCCAGTCATCGTCGGGCTTTGAAACATATCCGTTGAAGCACTCCCATTTGCACCCATCTGCATCTGATCCATACCTCCTAAGCCACCGCCATTCGTGGGCTGGAAGGGAATATCTCTTGGGCTCATCCATGACAGACCAGCCTGCGAGACGGCAATCCGAAGCTTCTGCACACATTCAGGAACCTCGAAGGGAGTCCCAAGTTCCCCCAGAGCCCTTTGTCGAGGTACCCAAGCTTTGAGCAGCAATCTCGCGAGCTGAAAGTTCTTATGCTGAGATAGATTCCAGAGCTCTTCATGATCGCGGTAGAATCTATGGAAAAGGCTCCATGTCCGTTCTGTGAAAGATCCAACTGGTGACCGGTGGACCAATTGACCTGCGAGAAAGATGAGTGAATCGAAGTGAAAGTGCGACTTTGATGAATACGCAAAAGGACCTTTCGCTATGATATCGTGGAGCGCATGTTCATTCTCATTGTGCGCAAGCCAGATTCGAAAGAAGTTATCGTGTGAATTGTTTACTTCAGTTCCCCATTCTGGCGTTTTTTCCATCGGAGTCGCCATCGTCCTGACTTCCCTCAGAATATGAGGCCTCAACGCCAGTGCGAAGACATGAAGCGGACCTCCTGACGGATCGCAGTACTGCTCCTCAACTTCACTCATCTTCTTGTCGAACTCATCGGCGAGGTGTTTTAACTTTTCCAGCGACTCGTGATAGAGATCATACTCGGGCGTTCCAGGCTCCACGTCTTGACCTCCTAGCAGAAGGTGTTCGAAATTGGATATCTGATGATCTTTGACAAAGTGAACAATCTCATAGAGAACCAGAGCAAAAGCCATTTCTGTGGTACCCTGCTTGTTCTGGATCACCTTAGATTCTGGAGAGAATTCTGCGTCGTTGATGTTATGTGGAAGCTTAGTGTCGCAACCCAGCGGCAACAGTGTTGGGTTCATTCCAGATGTTGCGGCGTACATGCAGTCCAGTATGATGATGCGCCACCATACTCGACGACGCATCTCTGTGTCGAAGGGAGTTAGGCCTAGTGGTTCTCCATCGCGGTGAACGCCCATCTTGTGAGCGATACGAATAACGACGCCGCTGAGAACCCATACAGCATCATGGTTGCTGCGGCCTTCTAAAGCGATCTATAAAATGATTAGCTCTATAGTACATCCTGATCAGTCGCTTTATCTTTACCAAGTATAAAACCAGAGCTTGAAGAACGACCATATCATAATTCCTGAGAAAGTTGACCTTGTTCAGCGCCATCTTCAAGCCTTGGGTGAATATCTGCAATGCTTCATCCTTATGCAAGCCCAACATCGTCATGGCTTCCTCGCCCGTCAAAGTGACGGCAGAAACAAGATAGATAGCATATAAGAGTGCCCTGTTCTTGTGCGATATATCGGAGTGGTTTGTCATCGCACTGATTACCAAATGCTCTGTAGTCGGAGTATGTATCATTTTGGTTACAGGATTGACTCTCTCGAGAAACACTCGCCATAAGCGAAGGATCTGGAACGGCAAGGGAGCTTGATCATTGATACTCAGAGCCGAAGTCCTGGCCAAGAGAAGGTCATCGTCTTCGTGAGGAGCGGGTGAATCGATTCCAAGGCAGGTCTCCTCATCTGACGTGTCCTCATCAAGAATATGACGCATTTCTGAGATCTATGCACTGGCGGTCAGCAAAGAGGCTCATGAACTGTGTGTCGGAAAGTGATCTCGGACATTTTCATGAATCCTGCCCCAGATGTAGCTGTCCAGGAATTTGTACCCGCCATTCCGGACTACCAACTTGCCAGGACCAGTTGGGGTTTGAGCGCCATGTCCATTAGATTGAGCCGGTGAAGACCTGGCAGATATTTCCATCGGATCATGGGGTGTCAATCCATTTGTATCAGAACTTTGCTTGGGTGAGTCCTGGGATGTGTACTGCTCCAGCAGCGCCTCGAGGTTCTTGACCCTCTCTTGCAGTAGCGCATTTGGCGCTCTTCTCTTACGCGCTGGGGCAGGGGTTGACGGTACACAAGGTACATTGGCCTGGGGGTTTTAGTTTCAATACCATCTTCTGAACCTCGAGAGCGTACTTTTATGCAGTTGTTGCAAGGAAACACGCGGTTGCATTTCACTTTGCGATGCTGACAGTGGTTGCACGCCAAGACCCGAGGCGTTTTGGGCGCTGGCGCGGAGGCATCGGAATGATAAGGCGAGTCTTGAAGCTGCTGAGGATCCGATCCACCATTCATGATTGTCGATACCTATTTTTCAGCACTTCAATAATCCCGCGAATGGGCTGTATCAGAGTTGTATGTTGAAGTATTGTAAGAGTTGGAAATCTCCAGGTGTCGGTATTTCCGTGACGTGATAAACTCGGTATCTCGGGCTCTTATACGACCCCGATCACGGCATTATGAACGTTCAATAGACCAGCCAATCAGCTACGCCTTGGCAATTCTGACATGGTTTTGACAGATACCGAATTGTTATGCAAACGGGTCATTCGGCATCACCTTTTATTACGTCAATGCGATATCTGGTGTCTTTGATGCTCTGCTGGGAAGCAAAGAGTAGATGGGCGACAGATTCACCTCACGTAATCCACTAATGCACCCTTCCGCCCTTATTTCTCTTAGACTCGCCGACAATTGCCAGATTGAGGCAACACTCCAAATGCTGTGCCGCCAAATGGTCTCCCGAATGTCAATTTTCAGGTTACGGACTCCTCACCGTCATCGCCATGATGTCACGTACTTGCAGCTATAAGAGAGTCATAGTTTCGCTCTCACGTTCGGTTTTTTTGTAAATGATATCTTCTTTTTCATCGGCGTCCAGCATCAACTCGTTCGCCATGTCTGCTCCGTTTGGTCTCGCTGTCGTGGGGACGAACTGGATCACCAACTCGTTTGTGCAATCATGCCATGAGAGCAAGCTATTTACTCTTACTGCTGTGTATTCAAGAAAGCTCGACACAGCAAATAATTTCATCTCTGAGACTCCCTCAATCAAAGATGCTTCCAGAGTGGAAGCTTACGATGACCTGGACACCATGCTGTCCAAAGGTTCCAATATCGATGTCGTGTACATCGCGTCACCCAACTCGCTGCACTATGAGCAGGGCATCAAAGCTCTGAATGCTTGCAAACATGTCGTCATGGAAAAACCCTTCGCCTCCAACATGAAGGAGCTCGAAGCTCTTTACAAGCTCGCCGACTCAAAAGGTCTCTTCATTCTAGAGGCTTATCGTCATATTCAAGAGCCCAACTTCAAAACACTTCAGAGACTACTTGATGATGAGAAGACCAGAACAGACAAGTTTGGCAAGATATTTGGCGCAAGCCTCTCGATGGCAGTGTATTCCCCATTATTCGGAAATATCAGAGAAGGCAACGTTCCAAATGTTGCATCCCCCAAGTTCAGCGGAGGCTGTCTATGGGATATGGGTTGCTATCCTGTCACTTTCGCTGTCCGACTTTTTGGTAAACCCTCATCTCAGACATATTTCCCTGTCATTCTTGAAACAGGTGTCGATGGCGGTGGTCTCCTCGTGTTCCAATACACGCCCGAGTCTTCAAAGCACAAGCAGAGCTTTACATTATCGGCTCGCACAAGCAAGATTTATGACTCGCATGCACCAACCGAGATCTACTGTGAGAAGGGTACCATCAAGATATTTGGTGGCCAGGCTTCCAACGTCACGGACATCTGCACTATCAAGCTTTTCCCAAGAGGATCACAAGAGGCTGAGGAGCTGGGAGATACTAGCCCTGAGTATACAGATATGTTGAACTTGACTTGGGAGGCCAAGGAGCTTGGTCGTATCATTAAAGAGTGTGATCGGGAAGTTGAAGCTGACTTGAGGGCACTCAGTCGAAGCGTTCTCACAGTGATGGAGGATATGAGGAAAAAGAACGGCATTGTGTTTGGTAGTGGTTGATTATTAGCGCGTTATGCTTGACATCGAGATAGAAACGCTGCAGGATTGTACGAGAAACAGGCAGCTATTTATAGAAAATCCACGACTTCCTTTTTTCGTACCCGATCTTCAAAGTCGATATCAATCTGCCTTGTCGGGAGCTGCCCAATTTTGCACCATGTTCGGAATTTCGTCACCGAGAGTCATATCGCCCTCAACAAACGAGATACTAAAGACATCAACACCTTCTGCATATCCACCAAAGCCACTAAAGTCAAACATCTCCGTCGATAAAGCCCAATCAGCTTCAAGTGAGGTTTGACCTGCTAGTGTCGGGCTTCCAGGTCTCGTTGGAGTTGATAAGGATGTGTAGTCGACGCTTTGCCATAGAGCTTTGACGTCTCCGGGGGTTCGTTCGACGTTTGATGGTGAGAGCTCTTGTCCGCGAGTCTCGCACTGACTGTGGAACCTTTCCAGTCGTTTTACCTGTGAGGATTAGGGTCATGATTCCCATTTGCACCAAGAGGACGGGCTTACCATTAAAGCAGCATGGTTCCAGTAGCATGACAGGTCTTGTAAGGATTCCATAGCAGCGCGATAATGTTTCTGACTCTCCTTTCGAATATGGTCCCTCTCGTCATTCAAAGACAAAGCATGAATCGTACCAGCAACCATGATACAGTATCCATAAATAGAGGTTAGTATAGGCACGTTCTGGCTCTTCATATCCAATAGATCTGTGATGCTCTTCGCGTGAGTCCTGCACTTCTCCCAGGCCGTCTTCATGAACACTGACGGGGCCTTTTGTTTACCAGACTGAAGCCGTTGTTGAATTAAGAATGGGTGGTGAAGTAGACAGTGAGACAAGTGGAACATAGCCTTGGCGAAGATGAAGGAGCTCGCAAGCAGTTGATCAATGACACCATCGACCGTGCATCGTTGCTTGAGACTTTCTGTCGGGTCTTCATTCATTCCAAAATAGTGTTCTGCCTGGAGCAATGCCGATGATAGAGTGGCGTAAGGCGCTGTTGAAGACCAAGGAAGTCCCATCTGTGATGTTTTTGTATCATGCAAGACGTAATGCGAGACCCGGCCAAGGATAGATGCCATCACACTGATGAGGCCAAGTGAACAGCATCCGTCAATAGCGTCTTGTTCCACACAAACACCCGTCAATTCATCGAGAAAGGGTGTTTTCTCCTCACGCCCCTCCTTGAATGCGTCCTCGGAACACGGCAAAGACACCCTGCATTCCTCGTCCCGGATGGCGGAGAAGCGTCCACGAGAAAGGCTGATGAGTTTGTCCTGGAGGTACAGCGACCAGAAAGTTCGTTTTCTCTCCTCACGCTCTGCTAGAGGTAGTGATGGATCTGGTTCCAGGTGAAACTTGTTATTCTGGGCAAGACGGATGGCAAACCCCTGCTTCATATGGGCTTGGCTACAGAGACCGGCTGGACGATTCGTTATGTTAATGGCCTTCCAAATTATGAGCAATATTGTTCATGATGAGTTGACTCACCTGGAACCTCAGTGCTTACTATCAATATGATGGTTTGGATGACTGTCAAGATCCTTTCGGGGGGCGCATTACCAGTCCAAGGAAGTTCTATAGTCTCCCAAGCCTTGGCAGCGTAGCTAGATGCATCATCGGAACAGTTGACTGGAGTGACAGGTAGAGATGAGTATCGCCTTGCCGCTGATAAGAATCCCCAGAGAAGATAGGTTGGTAACGTGTCATCTGCTAACTTTTGCCGAAAGGTTGGTTCGTGAAAGAGGGAATAAGGTTGGCTATGACAGTAGCGGAAGTAGACATCAGCAGCAAAGAGGAGGGAACTTGGTTGAGGGCGTTCATTGGTATGAGATTGTATGGTGGAGGGGGTTTGAAGCAGGACGGGGGCTGGGGTATTGGCTTGGTAGTGAGTGCGTTTGTTTGGTGATTGTTGATTTGTGACCAGCGGCAGGAGTCTATGTCTCGTTTAGAATGGGATCACCAATGTGTGTAAGATGTGAGTGGCTCTGACCTTTCAACGGTAGCTTGTAGTGTTGATATCTGGTCTTCTAAAGAAGCAAACCTTGACGTGATGTTATCCTACCCAGGTCAGCAACACCGCCCCAACAACAGTGGACCACATACCATGATAGCCTCAGGCACATCCCCCGAAGCAGGCTGAGCAGCCAAATTCGTCGTCCTTCTAAGACTCCTCCCATCCTCCGCATAAACACAAGGCTGGCCAAGCCGGTTACAAAACTGACATATCGGTTTCTCACCCGTGCAGCGAACTTTCTTCTTCCTGCAATTGAGGCAGGCTTGGCGAATTCTCTTGCGACGGCTCTCAGGCCCATCAGAATCGTCGTGGGAGTCTGACATTATGACAAGTAATGGGCTGGAGGGTTTGCTGATTCGACAAGGGGAATGCAGGATGGGTAAAGGGGTGGCTTGATGTGCGGTTTGCGGGGATGCGGGCGGCGCGGCTATATACGGTTGTGTAATGCCGTGTTGCGGTCCGATACCCGCCACCTTTTGCAGATCAGCCAAACTTTGAGTTTCCTTATATGTGAGATATCGCAGCGAGTGCCGTACATGTGAAAAACAATTACTTTGAGCTTCTAAAGGCTTAATCAACCATTCATTGTCACGATGTCAGATATCCCAGCAGCAACAGACGTCCAACAGTATGCCCGGAATGCAAATGGGCGCCGGAAACGCAGAGCTCGTAGAGCATGCTTGACATGCAGATCTCGAAAGATTCGATGCGATGTGATGCAAAAGTCACCTTGCAGTAACTGTCAATGGAGCTCGTGCGAGTGTGTAGTGATAGGACCCCGTCGGTCACCGTGAGTCAACTTCAAAAGTCTGCAAACGATACGGCTGACAAATATAGTCACAAGAAGAATAAGGCAGACAATAAAGCTTCCAAGCAACACAAAAAGGAAGAAGTCCCCATTGAGGCCACGCACGATATGTTAGGCCACCCATACTCTCCATTTTCGTCGGATGTCGAGATCAAGGACAAGTCTAGATGTGAGTCAAGTTCATCTCCAGCCGCTGGTCTCTAGCATCATTGTAAAGATCTTACTGACAGTCAAAACAAGACTTTGAGACATCTTACCCTCCTTTAGACTATATTCTCTCACCTTTGACACCTGTTTCGCAACTTGAGGACGAGTACTGTTTCGGCTCGCAATATGCTAGTGGCCATGCAGATCAGACTTCCAACATTGCCCAGACTCATTCAAGCGCAACTTCTGTATCATCTCCTGCCTTTTCTGAGGTATCGAAAGAAAAAGAGTCGGATCCCATCATATACTTTAGGGGTTATGGGATGAATCACGATCTAATAGGCAGTCTGCTGGCTCTGCCATTTGACAATCTGAGACATATTTGATGGCGTTCTTATGAAGAAACTCAATAAGCACGGACCGAAGCCCGAGACCGGACCGGCCCTAATTATATCACATCCGACCAAAGAATTTTTAGCTATCAGCGGTGGTCATGATGAAGGATAATGCTCGGACTTTGATCTCGTCCTGAAGCATTCTAGTCGATTGCCACAGTTACAGGTCAGACAGCGTCAGCCATGCTGAGGTCTGATCGCGGCTAATGACCCCCGAATCCACCAAGATTTTTACCTCAAATTTTGGCAAACATTCTTTGCCAAATGCCAATCTGGCGCACGGGGATCTACAAACGATGTAACTGGGGAATGCAAACAATCGGGGCAGTCTGCCGAGAATGTCTTCACTCGGCCACGCATTAATGGAACAAAGCTCAGCGAACGGCACGCCACTGAAACAGCGCGTTAATGACATTTGAGTACGCATGGCGTCAAGGAAGTCGGACAATTACAGAAAGGCTACAGTAGCCAAAACGCTTGTATTGAGTGTTTTTATAGTAAAACTAGAGACCAGTACACCAGGCCAAATGAATCGAAAAGCCAAGACGCCATGACCCACGGGTATTGTCCGTTATTATTCCCCCATCAAGCGCGAAGCTTTTACAGCATCATGACACCAGCAAGACCAGCGACAGCGAGGACGCCAATAGCCTTAATGGAGTTGACGCCAGCAGCGTTGCCCTTGTCGGCGGTGGAGCTTGAAGCAGCAGCGTCGCTGGACTGAGAAGCATCACCACTGGAGGAAGAAGAGCCAGTCTCCTTGGCCCAAGTGACCTTGTCGCAAATGGTGGCAGTCTCCTTGAGGTCAGCGATGCGAGAGCTGACCTCAGGGACGTCACTGCAGGCTTCGAGAAGAGAGGAGATGCCATCCTTCTGGTCGATGTACCAAGAGCTGAGCTTGGAAGCGTAGGAAGTGTACTCCTTGGCCATGGAGCCAGTGACGGCGGGGATGACACACTGATCGGTCATGGTCATGACATCGGTCTGCTTGGCGAGGAAGCTCGCGAGCGAAGAGTCGGGAGTAGGGATGGCGGTGAGGTCGGGGAGGATGCTGGAGGCGACGGAAGCGCACTCCTTAGCATCGCGCTTCTCGAGGCGCTCGAGAGCAGGGTGCGAGGCAGCGACGACGGTCGCGCCGACAGTGAGGATGATGGCAGAGCGCATTGTGAAAGGAGGTATTATTAAAAGGGTGTTGGTGTTGGTTGTTGAAGCGGAGAAGGAATAACGAGTGGATACTTATCAACGAGAGTTTACTCAAAACAGATGGGATGGATGCGAGAACCAACAGAAGGATTCCAAGGGCTTTGTATTTAACATTGTCTCAAGGCGAGGAGTCACGATTGTGGCGGTATTGTTAGCCTGGATTAAGGGGCTTCCTAGTGTAGTTAATGTTTGGGCTATGTCTTATTTCCCGGTCCCCCACCTCGTAAAAAGGCTGAATGCCCTCACGAAACACAAAACCTTTAGTGCCACGATCGGTCTGACCTCCATCTCGGTAGCTCGTGTCAGCCGCACGACTGGGTACATCGGTGATTCATTGTGTTCCGTACCAAGACGGGAGGCGTTATTCCTGGCTTTACAGTCGTTGCATCCTTCACCCAGATCAGCCAGCTCCAGGACATCCAGGCCTTAATACCATAACGCATAACAAAGGATAACGGCAGTAACAACCCCCCTGCATGTTAAGTTTTCAGCTCATCAAACAACTGTACCTTGCGTGCGTTAGGCAGTTTCACTCATGGCACTTACGGCCTCTTTAGCGCGCGCCAGATCATCCTTCCATCTCCTAACTGAGAATGCTTCGCGAGTCACCTCCGGCAGAGACTTGCCGTTTGCGCCTCTCACATGTGGAGCAACTCATTTAATTCCGCCTTATGCTACTGCAGCTTTTGGACATTCGTGTCACATGCCGAGTTCAATTGGCCGTGAGTGATTGGAGGCACAAGTTTCGACGTTTACCTGGTTGCTTTCCTATATCAGATAAGCTTAGTTCTTAGTGACTGGGTCTGCCCCAGAAACAAACTCCAGTCTCTGGCGTAATTCAGCCTTGGCAGTCTAACTTTCAGCTCTCGTTCACGGCGACTTCCGAGAAGCTGTTTCGCTCTCGTAACCCGGCAAACCTAAAATGAGGAGATGCCGTAATTTTGCGCGACTCTTCGGCGAACAAGACTGTCGTACTAACAACTGCCGACGAGCTATGTAGCTCTCGGGTAGACAGGACAATTAAACTTACAGACATCGGAATACCTCAGCTACCTAAGACATTCTTGGCTAAACGGACAAACATTTGATATGAACGTCAATGAGTCTCTGTGTTGTTACTGCCCCGGATTGTGCTTGTTTTGTTGACTGGATCGAAAGTCCATGGGAGATGATGCACTTTCAAGTATCCTCCGATTATGGTGAGTCTTAGCTAGACCAGTTCCAAGCATGAAACTCCACCCTCACGCTTGGGAAATGAGCTATCCGTGTTCCACCAATACGTAAAGACCAATGCAAATACATACAACCATCTTTGTACGAGACATCGAGGCACCCAGTGTAACCCTCCAGCCGCCTCTTCTGCATTTTGGCTGAATAAGCACGTCAGCCCTATGCGGGGTTTTTCTGCTTCAACAGCTCATCCTTGCACCAGATGTCGAGCATCGGCGATCATGACACCCAGATCTTGAGGGACGAAAAAAACGGATCTAGGCCTGAATGCCGTCAAGATGGCACCAATCCACCCGGAGTCGGGGGCGGGTAAGTCTGGAGCAGAGTTGGCTGCAGGTTTGTTGCTGACAATTGGCAGGACAGTTCTATGACATGTCGCCCCCAAAGCGATTAGGTAATTTTTAACCTTAGTCCAGCCTTCACTTGATAATCACTAACACGATTGATATAGGACGAGGGAGACATGCTATCGTCTTCGAATGTCGTGATCCAAGCGATCGCATCTATGCTATGAAGCTATTCAAGCAAGACAGCAGAGCTAGGATTCGTCGCGAACTCGAGATATTGCAATATCTCGGAAATGGCCCGAATGTCATCAAGTTTATCGACGCCGTGCAAGGTGAGGAGGTTCGCATACACTTCAAACCCCAGTCCTGAACCAAGATTGACCTCATGAGGCATAGGGGTCCGACATCGGCATCGTTCTCGAATACGTAGACAACACCGATTTTCGAACCCTGTATCCTCGGTTGAATGACCTGGACATTCGATATTACACTCGTGAGCTTTTGAGAGCTTTGGACTTCGCCCATAGCCAAGGCGTCATGCACCGTGATGTTAGACCGCACAACGTGGTGATTGACCACGAAAACAGAAAGGTCCGACATATAATGACCAATTACGACTCATACTGACGCATTACAGCTCCGACTAATAGGCTGGAGCTCAGCAGACTTCTACCGACCCGACGAAGACCTGGATGTCTGTGTAGGCCTCTGGAAGCCACCAGAGCTTCTTCTCAGCTACGAACGATACGACTTCAGCATAGACATGTGGTGCTTCGGGGCCATGCTCGCATCCATGATCTTCAGAAAGGAGCCATTCTTCCCCGGGGCTTCGCTTCTTGATCAACTAAGGCACATTGCTGAAGTCCTTGGCACAGACAAACTGTACCGCTTTATCAGCGAATATGACATTGAGTTGAATGATGAGGAACTTGAAACTCTGGGTCAACATCATGAGCAAGCTTGGACCGATTTCATCAACTCGGATAATGAGAGGCTTGTATCTGATGAAGCCTTGAGTCTTATTGACCAGCTTCTGCGATTTGACCCGAAGGCGAGTAATATTCGGCGAGGATTAGGTGGCGGTATGCTAATGTGTGTATCTAGGAACGACTCACGACTGCTGAGGCTCTTAGGCACCCATATTATGAGATGTTGCTTTCTGAATCACGAGCAGATCAAATGAGTAGGTGGATTTAGAGCAGGCCAGTAGAAGAGGAACCATAGAAGGCATCCCCGTTATCCAATAGGCCGCATGGGCTGGCTTAAGTTGCTGGACTTGTGTAATAGCACAGGCCCAACTTTTAGAACGCCACGAGTTATCCACCGTGGATAGTACTTGTACTTATTCCCGATTCTTTGGAGGATCAGGTCCCCATCTCGCTTAATGACCCCATTTTACAAAAATCCACTCACGAACAAAAACAGCCAAAAAGCGTGCGTCATCCGGAATTCGAATCCGAGCCTCAACTTTTCTCAATGGAAGAGTTGAATCCTAACCCCTAGACCAATGACGCTTCGAGTTATGCTTTGATGAAAACAGGGAGTTGCTAACGTACACCATCACGAGGACTTCTGTGGACAGTTGCAGGAGCCTGGCAGGAAGCCGGTAGCGCTTCATTGTGGCCCGTAATGCATAAATTAAGAGCCTCAGTCCATCGTAAAAGGACTTATTCTGAGTATTTTGGATAGTAACCCCCAGGCTTACTGGGATACTCATTCCCCAACGAAACTGTGTCAAGAGTTCTGATCTAACCGATCCTTGGCCCCGAACTTAGCGGCATCTCAGAAATTACCTAATTTGTGGAGCTTACCAGAGAAGTAACCCAGATTTGATTGTTGTATCTTGGTGATATGATCGCTATTGGGGAGGGAAAGCCATATCAAGCGAGGGTCCACAGCATGATTCTCGATGGCATGGTTGCCAGCCGTTGGAACCGCTTTTGAAGATCTATTGCATCTTCAAAACGAGATCCAAGTGGGAGAGTCATTTGATTCACCATGTAATTCGAGTGACGTGAGATCGGTCTCTACGGTACCAGATGCTGCACCGGCCATATGGCGCAGAATCTCATTGTGACCAGCTCGTTAGACGCCTCAATTATGCAGCATTGTCTCAGAATTTCCAATCGACGCCAAGTCAAGGGCAAGAACATAACACCCAATCCATGTACGTACATAGCGTATCGTGATTGGAGTAGAGAAATGTGACTGCCTTGGTCATTATACGCCACGAAGTGACGCCTTGATTATTGACTGCTTCTTCACCTGCAGATCGGGGATTTTGCAGTTGGATATACAGTCTGCTATTGGGAAGGACACGGATTATCCGATGACTAGACTCTGAGGGATTAGGGTTTATGTAAGAGGCCAGATGATTCAGGAGCGTATTGTTTTTATAGCCGGCGTGTTGTTACACTATCTCATTCCGCAAGAAGAGTAAAGCAACTTTATGGGATTCGGATTCGATGCCCATGACTTGTGTTAAATGCATTTTATGAGCGCTTACTAGATCTCTCTATCAACCCAATCGGGGTCGATGTCAACATCATTGCCATCCAGGCTTTCCTTTCCACTCTTGACGAGCTCAGCCCACATAGTGGCCTGTCGTCTTTCGGCAAACACATCTTCTCCTGGGATACTGTAGTCGACATCCTTGCCGCAGTGGATCCCTTCCTCGCAAGTTGCGCAAGCGAAGTATCTGGGTGATGGCTAAGCTTCTGGAATCGACGTCTCCAAAACAACCATCGTACCATACTAATTCCGGCCTTACCATGTCTCTGATCCTGCGCAAGGGGCCCAGTACTCAGTGGTGACTGCTGTTCGTCTGCTTTGAGAACGCAGTCCCTGAGAAGTGCGTGGGAACACAGCTCCATCCATACAACTGCACCAGACAGAAACTTGGCAATGTTGGCATCGCTGGTCTCAAGGGACTCGCGCAGATACCACAGTGCAGTCGAGGAGATCTGTTCCTCGCATATGCCAGCAGCCAAGGCCTTGGCAGAGAAAGTAGCGAGGCTTCGCAGTTCAGCCTCTGAACCTTCTTTCACCAGCTCTTCCCAGAATGTCTGTAAACTCTTTGCAAAACCATAAGACTCCCAGTTTCCTGCGATATACTGCCCAGTGTAAAGTTCTTTATACACAAGATCAAACTGGCTTTTCCACAATAGAAGAAGTACAAGGCGATCTTGGAACAAGCTGTCACTGTCTATGGCGGTCCTGGCTTTGAAGAACATATACCACAAGACGTCAAGATTCTTCTGTACCGTGAGGAAGTCTGCCATATGTCTTTTGAGTGGCTCTTTGATGAAGTGAAAAGCAAAATTCTTGATAGATATGAGAAGATCCCCCTTCTCCTTGTCACTTTGCTATGTCTTGAAGATCTTCTGCAAAGCCTCTGAGGACTTCATGTCTAAAACGCTCGTCGTTGTCGATCTTAGCGTCAGTTTGAGATGAAGGCATAATGAGTTATGAGATTGAAACCGAAACCTTCCAATTTTGATATGCGATAATGCGATATGTGTATCGTGTGAACGGATTCATGAAGGCATGAGATGACAAGTGAGATGCCGTTTATATGAACAAGTATTTTGGTACTGCCTGAGATTACAACTCTAGGCAGCAGTGGAAAAAGATCTTCTTGCAATTGCATCTATTGAGACTATTTGTCTGTTTTTTTTTTTTTTTTGTT
>JABSTL010001573.1:0-10191 GCA_013759095.1 Fusarium sp. NRRL 29148 | reverse complement strand
AGTATAATTTTTTTTTTTTTTTTTTTTTTTTTTTTGGTAGTACAGCATAAAGATGTCCCGAGAAAAAGTAACTGGAATTCTCCTCTCATCCCAAGCTATCTTTGCTCCAAAGCGCGACATCTAGCCTGATATCCATACACCCAATGCATGGTTGGCCTCGGGTAGAAACGAGGCATATGTCAGAAAGGCCTGAATTCGTGTCTTGTCCAAGTTTCAATGCTCAAGTCCATGAATCACACCTTCTGATGTACAGTGAGTGACCCTTGGGAGGTAAAGAAATACGCAGTTTCAACCCTACTACTACACCTTGCGTAGCCTAGCACCAACTCCACTGCCAATGTGAAGAGTAAAAAGTGGACTTTGTGAATCAGTTGTGAATTGCACAAGCTTCACAATTGCGATGCGTATTATGCTCATGCTGTCATAATATTGAATCAGGCTGTCATCATTCGAATGGAACGGCATCTACATCACACAGACCTCGAGAAGCTGAGTCTGATTTCCAGGCGAACCATTTATTTCAACCTCTATCGGACCTCTGATTGGTTATGGAAAAGTTTCAACGTTACCTCATCCGCGGTTGCGTAGACAGGCCCCAGGATGAGCCAGCTTAGCCAATGCTATTAGCTTATGGGAGCAGGTTGCATTTTTAGCTGTGCGGGCTTCCATCACACTGTTTTCAATTGGAGGATCATATAGCCACTAACCTGCAGCACGAGCATCGGGCTGGCTAGCCATCTGGCACATATAAAACTCTGTAGTATCAAAAAACACCATGGAGAACTTGACCGCATATACTCTATCAAAGATATTAATATGTTCTCTTGCGGCTCTGGCCTCTTCTCTGTCGTCCTTATGCGCCTTAAGTCTCGCTTTCGTCGAAGCAAGCTGGAAGCCATGCCCAAACCAGACTGTTGCCAATATGACTCCAAGCAAACAAACCGATGGCACCAAAATCACCCGGGAGAAGCCAAGCCTCCCACTTTTGGCCAATGTGATCCCTGTCTTCACAATCGGCCTAATGCACCTTCACACCAGCATACCACACCCATGACTCCCAGATATGATATGGAGTCTCATTACTGGTCCACAGATGAAGATGACATCGGAAACATCTCATCGCCAGAACTCAAACTGGTTCAGAATGATGATGTAAAGTTCCAACGACTTGAGGCCCAGAATCATAGACTTGCAATGTTCAATGACTGGGAAGAGAAGACGGAGACCATCGCAGCTCCAGAAATTGGCCTTCCCCCTCAAGACCGCTTCACGCCATCGCCTGGGCAGCAGATGATGCATGGGAAAATGACTGATGAATATTACATCAGTGACGATGATCTCGTCGTGATCTCGCGTCCTACGTACCGGCCCAGAGACGATCTTCATCTTGCTTGTCCTTTCTATGTTTATGATCCCGAGAAATGCCGCCAATGTGGGCTCACGAGCAACCTACGAAGCATTTCGGACGTTATTGAGCATTTATTTCAATCTCATTCTCGTCCATGCTACTGTCTAAACTGTTACGAAACATTTGATACCCTGATCTGTCGCGACGATCATGTTTTGAGTGAGAAATGCCAACGGCGCACTCCAGGTCCATTGTTTGGAATATCCGAAAACCAGAAATCGATGCTGCTCGAGGCAGACACGCATTGCATTGGTGAAAAATCCCAGTGGCTTTTCATTTGGTCTATCGTGTTTCCAGATTCTTGCGAGCCATGCTCTCCGTATCTAGACCAGGGTACGAGGTAGAGCATCTTTATCCTGCGCGATTTCTCGGACCTGCATGGCTCTGAATACGGCCCGGACTCTCTGAATCACTATGGAATACCACAATACGAGCAACGGCATCTCGCGGACAACTTGCACGGGTGCGTCCTGGACGGCCTAAGGATACTAGGAAGCGTTTGAGGAACATAACTATTCAGGGGTATTAGCTATATGGTGGAGATGAATGCGTCGGTCTTTAATAAAAGCATAGTATCACCAGAATCCAAGAATATAGTGATTAGAAATCTTAATTGATACGAAAAGCGTATAATGTTTCCAATCACGATTATCCAAATCCACAAAATCAATTGAATGTTAAAAAAAAAGGTCCCTTGCGATTTTCCTTCCTGCGCCCACAGAAATACATGCATATGCCTTGGATAGCATATACACTTCTTGTGGGTAACGGCAAGGAGAAGGAAATGGCAGAGAAAAGAAGTGAAGTTAGAAGTTGAAGAACAAATGTTAGAGGAACAAATCGAGGACAAGTAGACAGAGAGGAAGCTATAGAAAGGTGACTAGTAGGTGTCACTGAAGCCACCAGTGAAGTCATTAGAAGGGCCATAGTCATTCAATGCCATATACTGCCCATATACAGAATCAGGCATCTGGGAAGGGGCTTGGGTTTCCGGGCGAGGGTAATGTGAAGGCATGGTTGGGTACGACCGTTGCAACGGTTGCTGTTGTCCTGGACTCAGGCTTGGGAGACCCATCATGCCATTGTTTACTTGCTCCAGTGTCTGTTGCTGTATTTGGAGGTGCACAGGAGTCGTAGACGAAAGGTCTGGTGGTGTCACTTCTGAGGAACCAAGAGTTGATCGACAAAACTCATCAAATTCTGCTTCCTCGAGCATCGATTTTCGCCTTTCCTGCTGATCCCTCACGATCTTCTTGACTTCTGCATCTGCTCCAGACTTAACAGGGTATATTCCGTTGACGATCAGGTCGAATGTAGAACTACGGTTCTCCGGTGTGATATGCAGTTTGCCCAGGGCATGTCGAATGAGTGTCTCGACAGCCTCGCGTGCGGCGATTGTCTGGATGAATGGAGACGCAGGGACACTTCGGAATCTTGTCGTTGCCAGAGGTGGAATGCACACGTTCCACATAGCGTAATATTTGGCTTCAGGGCTGGCTGTCGTGCTGTCGCGCGCAGCAAGAACTCTCTCGAGCTCCTTAGGTAGCAACTGGCCCGTCTCTTCAATAGTCCTTGGTTGGCAGATATTGTCAGCCAGGTGGCGTTGGAGCTCGGTCTCCGCGTTGGGGCCACGGAATATCAGACGACATATCGGATCGTAAACCCGGATGTTCTTGTTGTCTCTGCAAGTGACTTGCTCTTTTCCATTCTTAATGGCTGCCTCGGCCCCTTGAGCTGTGCACAGCTTCACCTCTTGTAGCGTGTGACACCGTTCGATGTGCCAGGAGACATCGCTTATTCGGCGAAGACGAATGTGGCTACACTCATGGAATTTTACCGGGTCGGTGTTGTTGAAGAGACACGCGAAAAATACCGGGGGCTGGGCTTTACCATTAGGGGGGTATTCGCAGCTGAACATCTTATCAGAGTGGTATGCTCGGAGAAAAGACTAGGGTTCAGGATAAATATGCTGTGTCTTTGTGAAACTGAGACAAAGAATGAGTGCCCGTGGAATGAAAGAACGCCAATGCTTACAACTGATGACTTGAGATTCAAGGGCCGAGAGAAGAGAATTGGAGAACCCTTTTAATCAAGGCAGCATTCTGCCTTCCGCGATTGCGCAGGTTTTGGAGGCTCTGTGGTTGATAATCTACACATCCATACATGGAATCACACAGACCGACTTACACAGCCGCGGAAGAGACAGCCTCACTTACTACGAATGTTTTGCTATGTATAAGCCGGCAAATTGCGTGCAGTCAGCTGAAATCAAGGCTCCCCCGTCGGAAGTCGAAAAAAAAAACATCATTGTTCCTCGCTAGTGCTCTCCTGAATAAGCTTATGATTAGGGTCCGAGTAGCAGGAGAAAGGCGATCATGACTCGTATATTGGAGTCACAATGGGTATTGTGTTTGAGCAGCCATGTCTCACGCAAGTGCGTGACTGTCCACATATGCGGAAGTATTTCACCTGCGTGGAACGCTGATATCATTATGATGCTGTGTCCCTTTATGCCGGCCTATCGAGACATGACTCCATTGACGAACAGTTTCGTCTCAGAGGCCTCCTCTCCAGTGAGCTATTTCTTTCTACGCGAAAGCGGAAGCTTGGGCGGTGGTATATCCATGCCGATGATCCGATTTGGTGCAGTTTTGCACTATTGCTGTTGTACGACACACCCACAGCTCTGATTCGCCGCCACTTGTTGTCTCTTTAACAGCTACCGAGATCTACACGCCCACAATTGTGGTTCGCCATGGCTATGTCGAGACCTGATTAGCCCTCGAGATCTGCTAGCTATACCATTCGTCGGCATTTGATGAATTGATCCACAGTCGTGAAGGAGTACCAAGCCCTAGCATCCGCCGTTGCGGACGACGACAATCTGGTGATGAATGAATATTTATATGATTAATATAATTCATTCACCGACCTCCATCATGCTTTTTTCGTTTGAAATTTGTCACGAACTCAATTTGCTGGATCCAACAATGCCATCCACTATGATAACTTCAATCAGGTTTGTTTGAACTATTCATTACACCCGCCCTGTTCTCTAACCTGTGCTCGAAGGCGACCGAAGCAATTCAATAAAAGAGCAGAATCCGTTGGCCGAATTCAAAGCTGGCTGTCGGATCCAGGGCTTGACCTCCAAGGCAGGCTGCTGACAGGAGCGTCACCATGGCACAGCCCTAGAGCCCAACACGAAACCGCGAGGAATAATTCAAGTCACTGTCTGAGGCGGGCCTACAGTGGGATAGGTGTTTGAGGGTGGTTAAATTACAGCATTATCTTGTGAATTCAGAGCATTAGATTGTATTATAGCGACGAGAAAGTCCTGAGGGGCATATCAGAAGTCATACATTATTAGTCCAAAATTGAATTTTATAAAGGAAATGATCATTAAAAACCACGATATTTCAAATCTCACTTCTCTTTCTCAGCTATCTACACATTACACATATACCGTTCGATACTCCACGTGTTTTTGCAATAGTAATAGCTGATAGACCTCTAGTTTACGCAGGTGGCTAATAACAACCTATGGTGGTCGGTGCAAGGCGAAACAACTTACAAGGACATTATGAGGATTAATTACCGATTTATTTAAGGATAATTAATGTATTATAATTCACCAATTTGGAAGCTTAAAAGCAATCATCATGGGCTCTTGTAAGTGTAACACAGAAATAATATGATTGACAATTATTATATCATACTGAGCGCCTCCGGCCCCGCGGTATGTTTCTTAACTTGGCCCGAGCACAAGCTTAATTGCTTAGGCTGATAGACCCATACTCCTTTATTCAGACAAATGAAACCTTTTCTGCTCAGTTATAGTTGTTTCCGTTCAATATGCTGTCCACCATAACCCTATTTCTTCCATCCGTTCCAAAGGCGTTATCTCCGCCTTGGGTTTTGTACTCCTTGTGCTCTGGAACATCAAGCTATTTTTTATCGAAGAGTGGGTGTACATGTGGTATTCCCGGCTAGGAGCGTAGTAGTATGTGTAGTAATAAGCCGCTGTACAAGTGTTAGCTTTTGTCAATTGAAGTTGAAGTTGGTTTGGAGTCGTACCAGCTGTGGCCACGATGGCGACAGTAGGGAACGCGCGAGCCGCTTGGGCTGTCAATTTTGGGGCAGCGGGCTGGTGGGGGAAGTCGAAGCGGGGAAGCGCTGAGCCGAATGAATTGGTCGTCATGATTAGTTATTGTGTCTATGCAACAATAATGTTTTGGATGTTCAGTGGTGATGTGAGTGATGTTCAACTGTTTTGGTTGTCAATTGGTGATGATAGCTATTTACAAGTTGCAGCTCAATTCCCTTTTATCCTCAATTGATCCGGCTGATCCCGATCTTCTGGTCTTGTGCGCTGAGATCATGGACGTTCGCGAGAATAAACTCGAATGGTGCTACTACGAAGCTATGGCCTGATTGCGAAAAGCTGCTGATTTCCATACGCTGGGTACGGGGAAACCCCAGAAGTTCAAATTCACATGATCCAAAAATCATCTCACATTTTGCCTGGGTGTCGTCATTCTGCCCTGAGCGAGCCCCTGGTTAGTGGCATGATGGTGGATTCACCATGTTCGGAATGCCCCTATGATCTGGTTGGCGCGCAAGATAGGTTGTTTGGGCTTTGTCAGTGGAGCCTCACTCTAACTTTCACGTTTGGGACTATTTTCGTTGATGATATTCGAATTGATATTAAATTGAAGCGTATTTTATGTGTCTCCATCACCTTGGGGGCAGAAGGTAAGTAATTTATACAAATTGATGTGAATAGCGCTCTCTAAATCTCATCATTTGAAGGTCTAAGTAACTGTCTTCTACTGTTTTGGGTGCTATCTAACGCAATGCTGTTCGCAAAGTACCTTAACAATGCTGCTGTTAGAGCGAACCAATATTCCTAACGTATCATTAATTTCCCATAACTCCTTTTACGCTTCAATTACCCATAATATCTCATTATTAAACCCTCAAGACCCCAGTTATGTTCGCGACGCCGATGCCTTTCTTTTTTTATACTTGTTCAAGTGCCCCACTTCTCACTCCTAATCGTAAAAACGCAGAAAAGACGAAATACGTTCAAATGAAGAATAATACATGATGTCGTTAAAAACTCAGAGCCTCGGTCATTGAGGGCCGTGGAAGTTGTTCTGGTGTCGGTTGGGACAATCACGAGCCCTATGGCCAGCGTTGCCACAGACGCGACAGATGATGAAGTTTTGCCAGGCATCATTGGGAAACGACGGATTTTGTGTTGGCGGCATGGACCACTGCGTCAACTCCGGCACTGGCCTGATCACCTGCAAATCAGACGGTGCGGGGTTCGGGATGTGGCTTGTAGCGTGGCTCATATCTCCAAACTCATCCGCCGTACCCCAGGAGGCATTGAATATGTCGGTAAATGGGTCATCGCTCAAATGATTCCGAGGGTTCTGTGAAAAATTCGCTCCTTGCTGAGCGAAATGTTCTGGAGGAGTAGGGTGGTAAAATTCAGTCACAGCTCCGGGAACCGGGTCATGTTGGATATCGTTTTGTGGCCGTGCATCAACAGTCAATGGAGCAATAGGCTCTGCCTCATTGTACGGGGTTGGTGTCGATATTCCTGGGTATAATGTTTTCCATATCTTCTCCCATTTATCGCTGCCCGACGCTGCAGTGACCTCATCTTTGAGCTTTTTGAACTCTTCCGGTAGCAAAACGCCCGTATCCGCAATGCTTTTTGTCTTACATCCTGCATCCGTGTGGCGTTCACATCTGATATCGGCCCCACGGCCATGGAACTCATACCGGCATGTCGGACAGTAGTATACGATCTTATTGGGGTATGGAGTCCTTTCTGGTCGAGTGGGACTATCATCCGTTGAATGAGCAGTCTCCTGTGCATCCATCCTCCTTTCTTTCAATACGTGGCCTCTGCCAATGTGTTGAATAACATAGCTGATGGACGTTATACGGAGACCTTTGCATTTGCGGTACCGAGCCGGATGATACTTGTGGAATGGGCATGCAATTGTTTTGCGGTCAGGGGTACCTGTGGGCAGCGGATAACGTGGCCCATCGCGGCTGGAATCACCCTCATCTTTCTCGTCGTTGTCACTATCTGTGTCGCTATGTTCGTTGTCGTCATCATCACCAGCGCCGTCACCATTTGCGCCATTCTGGGCTTTGTCGGCGGGTTGTTTGTTCTCCTTGCGTGGCTTCTTACTGTTGCTGCCAGACTTCCCAGGGCTTCCTGGTGGCCTTTTGTGACTAGAGGGGCCCCCAGCCGCAGCCCTGTGATGATCCCCTGCAGAAATGTCTAGCTTCTGAGGGACAAGACCCAACGTCGGGAACGGGCCGATGCGCGAGGCTGGGTAAAAGTCCCCCAGATGGCCACTGTGCGTATAGAGAACTAATTATTTGTTTGTCAATGACAGGTTTGACACAGCTAAAGTTGTTTTCTATTTACCATTTTGCTGACACTGTAGCCTCGTGCGGGCCAGGATGTCAGGTACAGGGTAGCCTGACTTGAAAAGCAGGCTCAGGGCTCTGTAGGGCACTCGCTGGCCAATTGACTTGCGATCATCATTTCCATTGTTTGATGGCATATCCCCTGCTTGCTTTGTTTTCGCAGCCACTTTGGCGTCGAAGCTGCCTCGTTTGCGTCTCCAGAAATGCGAGAGGCGTTTGATGAAACGTTTGTGTAAACCTGGGGCGGGCGACTCGTCGCCCTCACTGTTGGACAGCCTCCAACGATGTCGTACTGAACGTTCCGAAAACATCGTGCCGCTACTAGTGAGGTCTTGGGTACTTCTGTAACAGGGCGCCAATATCGTTCATCCCCTTCAAACACTGTGGACTCGAAGATCTCAATTGAAGCTTATTGAATGTTTGAGATTAAACAAAAGTTAATTATGTTTCATTGTACGGGTTGGTGGTTGTATTATTAGTAGTATGTATAACGCGAAGTGTTTGCCTCATCCACAGTTGCGGAGGGCGTTTTTAATTCCACGAACATAGCCTTGACAGGCAGACAAGAGCAGAGCCGCATCACAATTGTGTGCGCGGTCTACCAAAAAACCACCAGCAATCTTTACTCAGCTAAATCCTTAGATGAACATAGGCACCCCAACTTGTTTCATCGCACTGAATTGGGTTCCAGAAGGGTTTAAATTGAATAGCGACAAAATGCGGTGAGCAATAGAGTTCGATAGATCGGATGCAAAGTTACCAAGAATAGCGGTATGTCATAGTAATCGGGCATTTTGGTTCCACGATCGTGGAAGCTAGAGCGCCTAGCTCGAAGACTACAGGGATCGCTATCATTTATTGTAGATCCTCTTCCACAGATGTGGAAGCCGTTGACAGCGAACATTGCTTGAGAGGCCTCATATCTCCACGAATGTGGACGTTGCGGGGGAATTTTGGCGCTTGTGATGCAAAGTGATTCAGCCCTCCACAATCGTGGAGGCTTATCACACAGGGCATTAGAGATAGTGATTGGTCGTAGCTTTGAGTCGCATACATTAGACACCCCCTTGGTTCGCAGAGTTCGCCCTGGCGTTTTTCTTCTGGATGGTCGTGTCAACGCAGGTACAGATTCGTCGCGAGTTCAAAGACTCGAGGGTCGTAGTTTGTTAGCGTGAGATTCAATCAATCGAGAGCTCACGATGGTGGAAAGTTTACATAGCCCGTCACCATTGTGAAAATGAAGAGCACATTCGTGGAAATGTAGCGTTAGCTATGCTATATAATTCGAGTTCATGCTCTGGTAGTCGAAACTCAATAGTCGTCAAATAGACTACTTCATCATGCCAGTTTACACACAGTCCTCAACAAGGTGAACAAGTTTCCCTACCTGTTCCCAGAAAGCTGAGTAACTGATGTATATGCAGAGGATCGAGTCAATCAGGCTCTCACCAAGAATGTGACGGCCGCATCCAAGATTGGTTGTCGGACTCGGGCCTTGACATTCAGCGACGGCTGCTTACAGGGGGTTGCAGCCAACTAGAGCCACTATCGCCAACACCCGCAAAAACTGACTTGGCCAAATCAGCAGACCTCAAAGCAAGATTGTAAGGCTTGACAAAGTAGGATGTCTCAAATAGTGCGGGCATCTGTGCATATGCACGAAAGGATCGCAATGCCACATGGATATAGCGGAACTAGGTTAAAATGAAACATGCTGAATTTGAGCGCCATTTGTGCAATGTGTGTCTTTGTACCTCGATGTACCGGGCGCAGCGATTACAATGTGCCCTATCTGACGTATGCCTAAGCTGATGGCCCCCACTGTACCTTAGTTCAAATGGTATAGTTGGCTCATCGCACCCTGCTGCCCTGCGATGTTTTTCGTTTTCTACCAACCCATCTTCGCTGGGCAAAATTTCATTATTTTCACCATTTCCGTTTATCAAAAACCGATTTTTAAGTATCCTCGGCTGTATTTCTTCAAAGCCTGTTACTGCAAGAGACATATAGACTTATAGAATCTGCACAGAAGTCGTCGATAAACGCTGTTCGATCTAGCTGGCCAAGGAGCAAACTGAATATAAGATAAATAATATGTTAGTTCGACGCGCTACCGATCGTCAGGAGTGCAGTGCACATAGCTCGCAAGGAAATTACCGCATCAATGTGGATGAGAGCATTGTCTGTAACGAGGAGTGCGTAGATCTCGGTGATGGTCCTTCAAAGGACACGGGGAAGAGCAGACCTGTAAATGTGAGGCCCTCGACACGAAATACTGGCAAGCAAAGCCATTCGAGTTTTAGTATACGGCCACGCAAGCACCG
>JABSTL010001571.1:0-12427 GCA_013759095.1 Fusarium sp. NRRL 29148 | reverse complement strand
AGTAAAGAGTCCCCTAAGCTTAGGCTAAATTGTCTAAATCTCTTCATCACTTAGGGTCAGGATCCTAAGTTTTCTTGCCTCCCCCTGGGAGTTTTAGTGAGGAAATGATGTCTACGATATGAGGAATGATTCAGGAGTGAGTTGTATAAGCCTGTTTCTAAGAATGCCGTTATCTGGACTATGGTTCATACTACTAATCTACATTCACTTACAACTTCATGATAACAGCCACACACCCCTGAGCTGTGGCCTTGGGGAGCAAGAAAACATCATTCGGGTTTTGACATGGGATGTCAAAATAAGCTCAGTAAAAGGTATCCTAAATCTATTCTAAACTTATACTAAACTTAGACCAAGTTACCGAAGTCTTTTTGTTATCTAGGATCGAGGTCCTGAGTTTTCTTTCCCCCTAGTGTGGCTGAAATACCGTGGCGCTCACCCTGACACATGCGAGACATTACGTAGCTGGATGGCCCAATGAGCTTGCAATCGCGTCGTGTCCTTTTTCAGCCAAAGCTCAGCTCAGTTTCAAGATTCATGATTCTCCCAAGCTCCCCTTGTCAATCCCTCGAGCCATCACCATCCAACCCTCGTCCCGAACGATCCTCAATTGTATCCGTACTCACCCGCCTTCGACAGGTTGACGCTCGCTTCCCACTCGCTGCGCTTCTAGCAGCTACTTATCTCGCAACTTCTTCAAACTTCTTATCTTAGCTTTGCGACAACACCACCGCAATCATGCCTTTGAACGTTTTCCGAGTCGCTGGTACGTTTTCCACAATGCAGAATTGATAGCTTCGTTGAGCTATTTGCTAACTTGTAGCACAGCGGATTTCTCGCATCTTGGCTCCATTTTCATCTTGCTTCACAAGATGGTGCAGCTTAACGTTGGTCCTCCCTTGTCAGACGCTGTGGATCAGCTATACTAATCTACTTCAGAGCTGCTCGGGTATCTCCTTCAAGTCGCAGACACTCTACATGCTCGTCTACATCACCCGCTATCTTGGTATGACTTCCATTAGCAGGGCCCAAGAGCCCAAGAGCGCATTCTAACCTGTCCCAGATCTCTTCAAAACCGATAGCATCTACAACTTCATCTTCAAGATCATGTTCCTTGGCTCCCAAGGTTACATCATCTACCTCATGACCAACGCCTACAAGCCTACCAACGATCCCAATGTCGACACCTTCCGAGTCCAGTACCTCCTCGCAGGAGCTGCTGTCCTCGCCATCGTCTTCCCCTATCACTACACCATCTCGGAGATCCTGTGGGCCTTCTCCATTTGGCTCGAGTCTGTGGCTATCCTTCCTCAGCTCTTCATGCTCCAGCGCACCGGCGAGGCCGAGACAATCACCACCCACTATCTCTTCGCTCTCGGCAGCTACCGCGCTCTCTACATCCCCAACTGGATCTACCGATACTTCGCCGAGACTAACCACAAGGTCGACACCATCGCTATCGTTGCTGGTATCGTCCAGACCGTTCTGTACAGCGACTTCTTCTACATCTACTACACCAAGGTCATGAAGGGCAAGAAGTTCAAGCTCCCCGTCTAAGCGATCAACAAGACACCAAGATACATGTACGAAAGAGAGCGTCAAGCTCTCAAAACACGTCTTATACGTTTTGACACTGTAACGATGAAGTAGCCAATAGGCAAGACAAGACAAGACCACAGTTTTTGGTCACGACAACTCCAGCTTCTGGAGATGCATGCACGGCGTTGGTTTGGGAGGTCAACAAAGGCGGTAATTACAATGGCGTCGCCGTTTGGCTTGGAGATTTTGGAGAACAGGGATCGTTGATTTCAGTGTTGTACCAAGTCAAAATAGAGTGTAGTCTATTTGCGTTCAATGCTGCTATTTCTGTCATTTGTAATGAGCTCAAGGCACTATACAATGAGGAAACGAAGAGGCATATGAATAATTAGGCAGGGAAATACAATATGAGAAACCACGAATGCTGGTTTATGCTTATTTCATTGTGCCTGGTTGGCTTTCCTTAGTCCCTTTATTAAGCTTCTTGGCATCGTGCGGCTCATGCAAGCCGAACAATAGGTAGGCCATGACATCGAATCACGTGACTCTACCTCTTAACGCGTCGAGCATCAATCGCTTGGACTTCATCTTCAACATCTTAAACCACATCGCATCATCAAATCTTTCAATATGGCTAGTGATGCGCCCGAAAAGCCAGAGCAGACTCCTCCTGCGCCAGAGGCTCCCGCTGATGAAGCGTCCGCTCCAGCGATTCTCGATCCTCGATTACCAACTCGCAAGGATGTCTCGCTGCGAGAGTTCCTGAACAAGATGGATGACTATGCGCCGATTGTACGCACCACAGACTCCTAATTCAGCGGATCTAACACTCTCTAGATTCCCGACGCAGTCACACACTACTATATGACCAAAGCCGGTCTTCCACCACCTCCCCAGACCGATCCACGCCTCGCGCGACTCCTCGCCCTAGCAACCCAGAAGTTCATCGCGGACATCGCCGCAGATGCATACCAGTACAGCAGAATCCGCGCATCTTCCAACACCAACAATCCCATGGGGTCTCTTGGTGCAGCTGCCGGATTTCCTATTCCTGGTCAACCAACTGGTCAGCCCGGAAGCAAGGATCAAGCCAAGGGCGCACCGCTGGGTATCCAGCGACCGGGCTACGGAGGTGGTGGACAAGGCGGTAGCCAGAACAGGACTGTCCTCACCATGGAGGATCTTGGTATGGCTGTGGGAGAGTATGGTGTCAACGTCAAGCGTAGCGAGTTCTACCGCTGAGTACGAATTTGGTTACATGACTGCAAGGCGTTTACGGTTCGGCGTTCACGGAAGGATTTGGGTCCGTACATGATATCAAATATGAAACCAGGAAAGTCATAGCTGGTTACAATAGATCGTCTGAATATGCGAATGGATCCCTTCGTTGAAATTATTGCTCTAGTGATGTTACATGTAGTCTTTTGTACATGGGTATATCCAGATTCCAGTCCCTATTTGATATTCTACCTCTTGTCCCAGATATTAGGCTTTCGTGTTCTACGTTCAGTCAGAATCGATCCATCTTTCGGCTGGAACCGAGACTTACGGTGAGAATTCGCCAAGCTTGTGTCCAACCATATCTTCTGTAATGGTCACCTCATGGTAATCCTTTCCATTGTGCACCTCGAACTTGAGACCGACGAAGTTGGGCAGAATCGTAGCTGATCGGGCCTGTGTTCGCACAGGAGGCACCTTATCGCTGGAAGACTTGGGCCATACAATGGGTAGGCTATCGCATGTTAGAACAGTCAGGGTATTCGAATCGGTCGTCGGCTTACGGTACCAAGTGCGGCCCTATTAACAAAATTAGCACCCAGAAACATCACAGCGTCGTATTGACATACCCTTCCACACTGATCGCTTAAGAAGAACCCGTGTCGCGTGCATTATTGCTGGCACATGTCGTTCCCTCGAAATTTCAGGCCGGCATCACCAAGCTTCATGCGACGGATCTAACCGGGTATTGTTTTTCCGATCGGTTAGTCCGAGACTTGCAGCACGTGACTACCCCAGCACAGAACGGCTACCGGCACCTCTGTACTTCCCTCACCTGAGGTTTAATATGGGCGTTATGAACGGAGAACGAATTCCACCAACGAGATAAAACTGCATGTTTCAACAAGAGATGATCATTTCAATAATTGTACGACAAGTTGCGTCATTGATGCGTTCTACTCCTTGTTAGGAGGACTATAAGGAAAAAGAACTCTTTCTCAGAAACGAGTCAAGTGGCTCTGATAGACTTTGAAAGTTGCTGTCATTAGCCTTGGAATGTTCAGCCAAGAAATACTATACAACTCTACTCCACGAATATCATCTCAACTTTCCTCTCTTCACTATGTTCAGTGCCGGCAGCCCGGCGTCTTAGTGAAATATCAGGGGGGCCTAGCTCCTGTTTCAGCCAAACAAACAGGGAACACCGGCAAATCAGTTACCACCAAACTGGGTCATGTTCTACACTTCATCTGGAGAGACTATTGAAACGTGCAAATCGACCGAGTCTATGCCTATATGGGTTCACGGAGGATCAATAGTCAGTCTGGGTTGGCCCTTGTCACATCCCGACTTAATGAACATGCTACGAAGGGAGCTATGCGTAGT
Source organism: Fusarium sp. NRRL 29148 (assembly GCA_013759095.1). Classification (NCBI taxonomy): domain Eukaryota; kingdom Fungi; phylum Ascomycota; class Sordariomycetes; order Hypocreales; family Nectriaceae; genus Fusarium; species Fusarium sp. NRRL 29148. Next base: position 8,284 of record JABSTL010001571.1, on the reverse strand, counting down.
ACCGCAAGTTGGGCCGAAGCTGAAATGTGTATATAAACTCACCATGTTTCCTGTATTTCTTGGCTCTGCTCTACATGGCTCGTTGATCGATCCTCTTACAATCATTTGAAACAAGAAACGAAGATCCACTCCTTCTAGCAAATATGCGGTTCACAGATTTCCTTCTCGCAAGTGCTGGCGCTTCCCTTGCTCTGGCTGCTCCTCACTCTACGAGGGCCAAGGGCAAGTTCCTCTTCACTGGTTCCAATGAGTCTGGTGGTGAGTTTGGTGAGGGTAACCTCCCTGGAACGCTCAACAAGGACTACATCTGGCCTACCACGAGTTCCATTGACGTAAGTATCTTGACTTATAACTTGTTCGTAGTACTGACTATGGTAGACCCTCGCTAGCACTGGTATGAACACCTTCCGTGTCGGTTTCCGCATGGAGCGAGTCACTCCCAGTGGTATCACCGGTGCCATTGATGAGGCCTACTTCAAGGGTCTCCAGGACACTGTCAACCACATCACCAGCAAGTCAGTAACTCCCTTTCCCATCTTGAGGTAACTTCACTAACACACTCAGGGGCCACTATGCCGTTATTGACCCTCACAACTATGGCCGTTTCAATGGCAACATCATCAAGAGCTCTGACTTTAGCGTCTGGTGGCAAAAGGTAGCCAAGCGCTTCGCCAACAACAAGCTCGTCATCTTCGACACCAACAACGAGTACCACGACATGGACAACTCTGTCGTCGCTGCTCTCAACCAAGCCGCCGTCGACGCCATCCGTAAGGCCGGCGCAACCTCCCAGTACATCTTTGTCGAGGGTAACGCCTACACCGGAGCCTGGAGTTGGGTTTCCAGCGGCAACGGCGCTGCTATGAAGGATCTCAAGGATCCTCAGAACAAGATCATCTACGAGATGCACCAGTACCTCGATTCCGACTCCTCTGGTACCTCTGAGAATTGCGTTAGCTCTACAATTGGTGCTGAGCGCCTTAAGGCTGCTACCCAGTGGCTCAAGGCCAACAAGAAGAAGGGCATTCTTGGCGAGACTGCTGGCGGAGCTAATGATCAGTGTATTGCTGCGCTCAAGGGTGAACTGCAGCACTTGCTCGACAACTCTGATGTCTGGACTGGTTGGTTGTACTGGGCTGCTGGCCCTTGGTGGGGTGACTACATGTTCAGCATGGAGCCTACTACTGGTACGGCTTACAAGAAGGTTCTTCCTCAAATCAAGCAGTTCATTGGTGCTTAAGTGATATCATGGGCATGGGTTGAATTGGGGAAGAGGAAGAGAACGAGCCTTGTGGGGTCTGATTATTGTAAATACTTGCTCGACGTATATAGTTTTTTGAGTATAAATCAACGTTTCTTGTTTTATATGCGGCCCTTAGACTGTGGGTTACCAACGCTCTATTATTGTGATTATGCAATAAAACACAATTACATCACTGTGACTTAATGGAGTCAAAGTTGAGACCTATATTTATTCTACACCTTTGGAGAGCCATATGTTGTTCAGGGTGCCTTTTGACTACTTCTTCACACACCAATCCAAACTTCTAGGAGCTTCTATGCACTCTGGCTGTCTATGGAAGCATTTTCGACACTGACAGGGATGTTCAAAGTCTTTCAGGTACAGAACAGAGTCTAGTCCCCCACAATGAATATCCAGGTTGCATCAAAATGTCGTAGGTCAATTGAATTGAAGTGACTGATAATCGTGTAAGTGATACAGGGTAGGCTCATTGGTAACAATGAGATTGAGTGGTGGGGTATCACGTGGAGCCGAGACTTTGAGACGGACGCAATGGTGAGAGTGGGCGTCCCCCAAAGACCAAGTAGGGATTGCCCGATCGGAAAACACCAGATTTCTGGCATCCCCTTTGCATCACCATATCAACAACGTTTCGATTGCTTCATATTCCTCATGCGATTCGGCCACAAATAGCACAAACCCGACCAATACGGCGTTCGCCTCTTCGACGACGCCCTTTTCTGTGCCATTGTCACCTCCCAAAGAAGCCACTTTCCCTCTTCCCGCATTCTGGACGGCCAAACTTAAATCCTATTTATTAATCGTCAACCCTCAGCGTACGACCCACGAATCGTACCTCGCAACTCCTACAGACACCTAGCGACCTCAGAACAACTAAAAATTCGATGCCCAGCGCAACGGCTTCCGGAGCTGATACGGGTGGCTCGGCTCGATCTCGCGATCATAAGCAGGGTAACCAGGGACGATCTTTTACCCCCGAACAAGAGGCAGCGGTCATTCGTATCCGAAGATGCGAGGCCACTGCGTTTTATGACATTCTGAATCTTTCGAGCGTCAAGGACACATGCACTGAGGCTGAGATCAAGAAGGCGTATCGGAAGCTGTCGCTTCTGACCCATCCCGACAAGAATGGACACCCTCATGCGGACGAGGCCTTCAAGATGGTCAGCAGAGCTTTTGGAATTCTAGGCGATAAAGAGAAGAGGGAAAAGTTTGATAAGTTCGGCACAGATCCTGATAGTCGATTCGCCAGCGCTCAGGCGAATAATCCTTTCTTCAATCAACGAGCCGGTGGTGGTGGAATGGGCAGAGGTGGCCCGATGTTCCAGGATGACTTGACTCCGGAGGAGATGTTTGCCCGTTTCTTTGGCGGAGGCGGCTTTGGTGGCGGTGGTCCATTCGGAGGTGAGCAGAACCGACAAGCAAGATGAGACTCGTACTAATGTTGTAGCCTTTGATACAGGTCCTCAGTTTGTTTTCAACTTTGGAGGAGGTCCTGGAATCAGGGTTCATCAGTTTGGCGGAGCGAGGCCGAGAACGCGACCCCGAGAGGCCGATCGTGGTCGACAGAACGAAGGCAACGCTTTCCAAACGTTCCTGGGTCTACTGCCTATCATCTTGTTCTTCATCCTACCCATCATCACATCCTTCTTCTCCGGCGAGTCTTCAACAACATCGGCATCAGGGCCTCGCATGGTCTACGACAACCCCCTGCACCCGTACACCGAGCAGCGCACGACACCGAATCTGAATGTCAATTACTACGTCAACCCCGACGAAGTTGCCCAATATTCCGAAAAGAAGCTCAACAAGCTAGACCGTACAGCCGAACATCAGCTCTTGAGACATCTCAAGAACGAGTGTGAGAACGAGCTGATATATCAACGGAGATTGAGGGATGCAGCTCAGGGCTGGTTCTACCAGGACCCTGACAAGATGGCACTCGCACAGACATACACGATGCCGTCTTGCGAGCGGCTGCAAAATCTTGGGGTTAAGGTTTAACGACGTACGCGCCGTGAGGAGGTGGATATTATATACTTTTCTTGTATAGGAGTTGGCGTTGTGGCATTTCTGGGACTGCATGGCGACGAAGGAAACTCGGACCTGACAAGCAAGCAAGCAAGCAAAGCAAGGGGAGGACGACGCCCATAATCAAGTTATGTATCATTCAGCAGCGTTTAATGCTTAAGGATGTGTTTTCCTAGGGGAGGTTTAAAGACGATCCAATTCGAGGTAGATTTGTTGTACTGCGTTTAGAATGCACACCGATCGCTTTTTGACTGCCAGCCACCGCAAGATATCTTATTCTCTGGATGGCCTAAGGGAGAGATGAAACTCAAGACTCTAAGAGAGGATGCCAAAATAAACCCAGTAAAGAGTCCTCTAAGCTTAGGCTAGATTTACCTGAATATTATCGGCGCTTAGGGTCAAGGTGTTTTCTTGCCTCCCCTGGGATGGCTGGCTATTGGACCCTTGGTCTGAGCGTTGGATGACCGTTGAGTCTAATAAGACGTTGGTGGATCATGAAGGAATGAGTGCTTACTCCGTCACTGAGACATTCCCCGGTCCATAAGGATCTTATACTCTCAGGAGAAATGAGTAAAGGAAATAATTATTATTGAAAAGGTTGTTCCAGCATGAATGGGTGGGTATATATACAAGATTCTCATTTTCGCTCATTTATCTAGTCGCGGTGTAAGTCGGCATGTCTCAGATCGTCAATGCTAGCTTAAGCGACTTTATCTTTCTCAGCCAATCTTGATAAAAAGAAAAAGAACAAGCGAGGACCAGGTTCAGAATCATGAATTGTAGCTGCTGCCTATCTAAGCGGTGAGGCAGTAACAGGAACGGTATGTAATCCTTCTTCAGCTTGCTTGACACTTGAATCAAGAGGCCCACGTCATCGTTCGCGGCCCGTGGCGGTGGTCCATAAGCAAATGGAAGTGGGCGGGGCAGACTTGACGCCGGCCGGCTGTCTACATACGTACCCCAGGTACATTACAGGCACCACCAGCCGCCCAGCTTTTTCAGCTCAGCGCATGCCAGACTTTCCTCATTATTCGCTTTCCAACCAAGACAAACTCGCATTGAATTCAAGACCTCCAGTTCTTTTGCTTCTTGTGTCATAGTAGCTTCTCTTCTCAGCAAATTGCTCAGTTTCACGTTGCACCGCCACGTACAGAGTGGGACCCAAGTGACGACACATCTCCCCACACGAGCTGTTGCTGTTGCGATCAAGAAGAGCTTCAAGAGCTGGATATCAACATATACAAGCGAAAAATACCACTATACAGCATTTACTGCAGAGATCTGGTTGCTAGGTTTCTCGATCTCATGCATACAACTCACAGCGCTTCGAGAACCACTTCGAATCACTTCCCCGCAGTCTCCCGTGTGTGGTAGCAGCGCATCAGCTACAAGGACCGAACGGATCACTGAAACCCTCTATTTGACATGTTACTTTGACACTCGAAGTTCCCAAGTTTCAACTTATCTCAAATACGATCAAAGTCAAAGCGATGTCGAATAATCCTTGGGCCGAAGGAGGAAACGAGCCGGGATGGGAGGATGTAGGACCCCGCCGTGACGGACAAGCATCTTCAACGGATAGACCGAACCCTCAAGCTGTTCCTGCGGCCCTCAGACCTGGAATCTCTTTCGATAATCAAGATGAGCAACAGGCGTGGGGAGAAGCGAGGACACAGCCAAATAATCAGCAACAATCTCAAGAGACGCCTGCGGTGTTGAAACCAGGCGGAGACAGACCAGAAACGAACCCTTTTCTACGAAAGAAAGTTCCCTCAAGACAAGAAACACCACCGACAGAATCATTCTCGAAACTTGGTATCGAAGAACCTAATACGAACCCATGGCAACCTGCCATAGAGGTGCAGCCCGCACCATCAGCCCCGCAACTGATTCCAAACCTCATGGACGATGCCCCCCCTAGAGGCGCATGGACACCCACGCCAGAACCACTTCCTGCTGGATCACCTGGCATGGTTTCACTACCCTCTGGCCGCGAGTCACCTGCATGGGATGAGGATCCTTTGGGAAGAAATGATAAACCTCCTGCGCCACCTATGAAGCTCTCCGCAGAACTTACTGGAGACACAAATATCTGGGACGATGTAGGTGGCGCCGACAAGGGGAAGGCCAAGGCCACAGGGGAAGCCAGGCCAGCCTCACCCGATGATTGGAATCTGATAGATTCAGAGCCATCGCCGAGCCCCATGAAGGCACCTCAAGAGGAGAAGCCACCTTTGCCACCCAGGCAACCAACACTACAAACCGAACCGTCAAGTTGGAGAGCATCCAGAGACCCGATCGACGGCAAGACGGAAACCTATCAGATTAAGAATATACAATGGCACGACGCAAACTCATCAAAGAACCCACGAATATCCCCAATCTTGATTCAGAATGCAAACGGGCCTTGTCCTCTTGTAGCTCTGGTCAACGCACTTACCATGACAACACCTGCCGATGTCGAAGATACTGCACTTGTCCAAACTCTTAGATCGAGGGAACAAGTCAGTTTGAATCTGCTTCTGGACGCTGTTTTTGACGAACTTATGTCGCCACGACGAACCAGTTCCGAAGATGCATTGCCGGATGTTGGAGATTTGTATGCCTTCTTACAAAGTTTACATACCGGCATGAATGTCAATCCGCGATTTGTCCCTACAGAGAGTATGATAAATGCTTACAAGCGTACATCATTGACGCATTTACACCCTGCTGAGCGGGGAGACTTGATCCCTGGAACTTTTGAGAACACGGCTGAAATGGGGTTATATGCCACGTTCTCGATTCCATTGATTCATGGATGGCTACCACCAAAGAACGAACATGCGTATGAAGCGCTGGAACGACAAGCCGCATCATATGAAGACGCTCAGAATCTTCTTTTTCGAGAAGAAGAGCTCGAGCAGAAGTTGTCTGATCCTGAAGGCGGACTCACGGAGGATGAGCAGCAACTTTACCAAGATATTGTCATAATCAAGGAATTCTTGGATAATTCCGCGACCCAACTTACGCCTTGGGGCATTGAAGTTATTGGTAAAGCCATTCGGCCTGGTACATTTGCGATTCTTTTCCGAAATGACCATTTTAGTACATTGTACTGCCATCCGCAGTCGATGCAGCTCGTCACACTTGTGACGGACGCAGGATTCAAGTCTCATGATGAAATAGTATGGGAGACACTATCAGATGTAAGTGGTGGCAACACCGAATATCTTTCAGGAGACTTCCGGGTTGTGGGATCTGGCGGTCTTGCTCCTTCGACAAGTGCGGGCAACTACTCCAACAACGATGGCGGAGAATGGACGACAGTACAGAATCGAAGAGGAAAGGGGCGACATGAAGATGAGCCCCCGATGAGTCCCAATGCCGAACAGGAAGATAGAGATTTGGCTCTCGCATTACAACTACAAGAAGAGGAAGAGGAAAGACATAGAGCGGAGGAGGCACGAAGACGAAGAGAAAGCATGCTTTCAGAGCAATTTATCGAGCAACAGGCCTTCCAACCAGGAACTACAACACGTGGCAACCTTGGAGGTAGAGGTGGAAGAGGTGGACAACCTGCAAGAGGAGGAGCTCCACGAGGTGGAGGCGTCACCAGAGGAGCCACCGGTCTCGTCCCTGGACGCAACAGCTCCGTCAGCGCGCCCACCACAACCACAACCACAACCAACGCACAGCCCAGAATACCCACCCAAAGAGTGCGATCCCTCATCCCAGCTCAACCACCGCGACCACCCGTGTCACGACCAGCGGACGAAGCAGCAGACGATGCACCGCCTTCCTACGAGCAGTCGGCGCACGACAGGACGTATCAGCCGCCGGTAGGACACCCGAGCCACCCGAACAGTAGCCCTACGATATCGAGGCAGACTAGTACTGCTGCGAGTGTGAATTCGTCGATGCCAGTGGGGCAGAGACCCTTTGGGCAGTCTGCGGGGAGACGGCCTTCCGGACCCGGGGTAGGGGTAAATGGCGGTGGGCAGAAGGAGAGGGACTGCATTGTGATGTGATTTTATGAGCATATGAGAGACGGAGTCTTGGTTTGGGGATTGGTAGTTAGGCGTTTAGCGGTGTTTGCAGCATGGACGGGTGTATCTGAATACATTTCATTCATTAGTAGTATCGTATAACTCTTGTTGGTGTGTAAGTGAGGATCCCTGATCCAGCTAAAACTGTCCTCAGGGATCAATAGAGCTTCTGATCTTATGGTACGATGCCACAAATATCTAGTCCAAGGTCTACTAAATCTATGTCATGATAAATATATTGAGTGTTCTTGTCTCCCGTTATCTATAGCGTGCGTAGCACTACAGTTTGTGATACATTAAGTTACTAGAATAACTCTGTAGGTTTCTTTCATGTGATAATTCAATGCCTAATTACCATGTACTCAATGTTACAATGGACATCGGAAGACAGGCAATATCTGATACCAGTTTGAGTTTGGAGAGCACGGCAGTTGATTGAGATCGACTGGGAAGCCTGAATGTTGCTGTATACACCCTTCCGTAAGACTAATTGTGTTCCCTTTAAGGGGATCAAGTATGAATATTTGTCTTACAGTACTATCGCAGCCCAATCCAGAGCAACGGAAGCTGTTCCTACATTCTGATATCTGCATGATTGCTCTCGTGTAACACGCCAGGGGTCGATGCACTAAATATCCGACCGTTATGGGCAATTGTTCAGGCGGTGGAGAGTGTCAAAATGGCTGTTGCGCAGCTACAGAACCCGCTTCAACCTTATTGACATCATGGAAACACGCCTTGAATTTCATCATCAATTCTTCTACAAACAACAGCATTCGCTTCTTCTGGAACACTCGAATTGAATCCTTTTTCTGCTGCGTTGTGTTGAGGCACAGACGCTGTCATCATGGCTATTATCGAAGGGTGGTTACCACCCACTCGGGAGAACTATGACCTGATACTCAAAGTCTGGCAGATATCTTACCCAATTGTAAGCATTATAAAATAAAAAAAAAGAGAG
>JABSTL010001570.1:0-11973 GCA_013759095.1 Fusarium sp. NRRL 29148 | reverse complement strand
AAGCATGCAGGATTATAGGTGCATATGCCTCAAACATGACCCATCACCCTGACTTCCAAGGTCCGAAGCGGGTAGTAGGCCATCCCAGTGACCACGAAAGCTGATTCAAAGCCCAGGTCACCAATTCGCTCCCCAATGGGCCCAGTGAACCACGGCGTGTCCATTGACGGGACCACCAACCCAAGACTGACCAAAGACGCTCCAATAGCCGCGAGTCCAGTTGGAAGCCGTCGTGATTGATTCCATATCTCGGGGTCATAGGAACGGTAGTCCATGTTTCGAAAGACTAAGAGTTCTTCAATGACAATGGCATCAAAGCATCCCGCCCAATAACCAATCACAGACAGAAAGTTAACAAGGGACTCCTCCCATTTAGCAGCCGCATAGATCGACATGGGAATCATGATAGCCAGCGTTGGGACGATGAACAAGAAGCGTGGCACCTCGGCAAATGCAGGAACAAGCATCTGCAAACACAAGGCGACTGAATAATTGGACAGCACCATGTTGCCAACAACAGTCAAAGCGAGAATGACAAGAACGAACTTGCCAAACCCCCCTGCCGGTGCGAGCATTTCAGCCATGACGCCACCGATTCCATAATTATCCCAAGCCGTTTGCCATGGTTCGACATTAGGAAGAGCACCACCAATGGCAGCTCCAAGAATGAGCATAGGCGTCGATGGAGTGATCAAGCCCAGATACACGTACATAAAAACTTTGAACCTGCAAATTGGATGAGAGTTTTCAGCTATGAAATCACAACACAGTATCGAGAAATACTCACTTGGAGGATTTAGGGCCGTGATAGACGGTGAAATCGGAGACAGTCCTGCCAAATGTCATGAAATACCCTGCCATTAGACTTCCATATCCGATGACATTTTTCACAGATGCTGGGTCATGGTCAGCCTGGTTCATCAGATGCTTCCCGCCACAGCCGACAGCAATTACAATGGCAACCAAATTCGGTAACCATTGCCACCGTTGCCAGACGTGGACTGCTCGATATCCTAGGAATGCGAGACAAAAGCTGAGAGTGCAAACGATGCCGATGCCTACGTTCACACTTATGTTGGCCTTCTCGTTCACAGCCGCGATGGCTTGTCCGCTCACAATCGATCCCACGAGCGTAAACCCTGTTACCGTTCCAGCGTTGAGCAGGATTGGAATGATTCCAAGATAGAGCCTGGCAAATTGAAATGTCAGCAATCTCCTTGCAATGATATTTGAACTCGAGAAACTCACCCGAAGGAATATCGAGCCTGTATCATTTGTCTCATCCCAGTCTTGCATCCTCCGATACTGATAACAGCGGGGGGTATGCATGTTACAATGTTGAAAAAGATGATTATCAACGACACATCTCGAAATCCCAGTCCGTATACAGCTGTGCCGAGAGCACCAGTTGGCAACCTGAAATTTCGTCAGCATATGCGATCATCTGTAGGTTGGGTTATGCCACCAACTCACGGAAGAATACACAACAGGCAGGTGAAGAATACAGTGAAAAGGTTGCTGTGCTGAGTTTGGGTTCTTTCCTGGATGGGCACTGGCCGAACCCCATTCTCCTCGACACCAGCGTCAAGCAATCTCCTATACTACCTCGAAAACACACCAGTCTTTGCGTTCTTGGTAGTCGAAACACTGGCACTCTCTCCATTTTCAGTATTGTTTCTGGCGTGTTTAGATAAATGGAACCCTTGGTTAGCTTCCAAATCCGTGAGAACTGCCATTGCGATGCAGGTGATTAATAGTGCAAAGCCTAAGGTTTACTGGACATGCAAGGAAGGGCTTAAGTCTCTGATAAGCTTAACTTGCTCTGGTATCATGGCATGTCAAACCTGACCTTAAGATAACGAAGAACCATGTACCGCTTGCATGCGCCGCTGAAGTCTGCTTGCCTCCTGCAGTCTAGCCCAACTAACAGTCGTTCCACACTAGGCTCAATGATAGTGTCTATAGACGCTGTGATCCTTTTCTTGCAGTCGACCTGATCACAGCATCAGCCAATAATCTTGGGAGGCCAAGATTTCACCATCAAGGAGCGCAATCGGATGCTGAACCGGATTTTGCAATTGTTCCCAACTGATGTGTCACAATAAAGTGTGGCTTGCTGGGATGTATGTTGGTGCCTAGGAGTTGACTGCAGTGTGCTTGATCTAAACAACACAACAGCCATGTTGTTTTCTGGGGCTGAGCCGAACCAACTTCTGATACATCACTGTACTTAGAGCTGAGGTGTGGTGTGCTTCTCACTTGGTTCGAGCGGCTAACCAGATAGACCCATGACAACGACTGGCTATGGCATGTGCTGCTTGTCACTCACATGCTCATCAAAGACAGCCATGAAGTTTTCTCTGCCTGCATGAGGGCAGGGGCTGGGCCCCAGAAATGGCCCGAAATCTTGACGATCATGATTCTGCTCTAATGCAGATAAAAGTGCGGCGCGGCGACCCGTGTGCAAGGTCCAAGCTAAATCACTGCGGGACTGTGATGAAACATGGGCCTTATTAAATACTCGCATGAATCTTGATAGATACAACATTACAATGGGGCATCGTCTTGCTTTTCCTTTATATACCCGCGACTCGTATGGAATGCCAATAGCCAGTTACAGAGCGGGTCAGCGTCGTACGAATACGGATCAAGGACAACTCTATCTTTGTCAAAAGCCCGCGGGCTTTTGACAGCAACCAATTCGGCTTCTCGGTACTGCACAATACATACAGTATATTTATGCAGCTAGCGGGGATAGGGTGGACATGTGTAGAATGTTTTGCTTGATCCCTGTTCCCTCAATGCAACATAATGCAATATAGACTAATGCGAAGAAGATGCAGCCTTCGCATCCTTCACTCAAATTTCATGGCAAGGGCTGGTCCTAGAACGCGCCATCTAGTCCGAAGTCCTGCCTTTCTTTCGTAATGATGGGTGAAACCCAAGGGAGGCATGCCAATCGACATTGCAGGGATTCTATAGAGCCGCCAAGCAAAGATGTCACATATCGCTGTTGTCTTGTCTCTTGGCTCGCTTGTTATCTCTATGCACTATACTCCGTACATGCTGTTACCATAAACAGACATGGCCCTTTGCAATAGTGTAGGAATGGGGCGGCAGTGAGTGGTGCTTCTTGCTGCGCTAAGTTGACAACGAGCCGTGGCCACAGAGCTGATGGAGAGACGTATTACTGCCTTGATAATCCTGCGCTTTGACTCGACTACCAACGAGCTGGGCCTGAGGTAACGCAACACAAGTGAATGACTCTGCCGAGATACCCACCTCAACAAGGGTCTCAAAAGGTTCCCTTAAGAACCAGTTGGGACCCTTCATGAACAGCAGGGTCCTGTGGATCGGCTAAAATAGACTACCAGTCTTGGGAAACCGTGTTAGCCATGGTGGCCTGCTTCAAGCATCTTCATTGCGGAGATGGGTAAGGGTGAAGTAAGCTACGGATACAGCCAATCCAATGGGAAGAGAGCCAGCATTATCGCATACTATAATGTGCTGAGCAAGGGAAAGTAAAGGGCAATCCTCGAAACGGCAAAAGTTTGCAACTTTGTTGGTGGCTATCAATAGATACAATCCAATATCCACCAGTGTCATGTTGAAGTGAAAGAGTGTAATATCTGCGTTTGTTTTCTGACATCGATGGGCACATGAGTACTTATCATGCTTCCGTACATCATGCGAGGGTTGGCCAGTCATCGCAAGACAAACTGAGCATGACTTACTTGATACCTGATCCTACCTATTATATAGGAGGGATAGCTGGTCGCTATTTCTAGTCGCTGTTGACAAGTGCCTCTGCTGCAAGACTTCGTGGTTTGATGACACATTCAAAGTGCTCAGGGTGGCTTGCAGCAAATACCATTGTCAGTCATGTGTCAACCACATTATCAAATACTTATGTGCATGTTTCCAGTTTGGCAAAGGTACAAAGGTATCGAGGGGTAGTGGGAATAGCTCAAGACAGGGGGAGTCAGCATACCAAGTTCCTCCATTGGTAAATCGGACTCGGGGCTCAATGGGCTTCCCGTCTGGAAACATCTTCTTACAAAACTGAAGGACGGATAGCATCGTTGCTACCATGATCCAGACACTATTATCAGCCAGAAAACGACCGACACAGACCCTAGTGGTGATTAGTTCGCTCTAGATTTCAAAGACATGGCACGAGTCTCAGTTGGGGTTGGCCTGTCACGTACCGGCGCCCAAATCCAAAATTGCCAACAGAAAACGGCTCCCCAGCTTCGTATCTGCCAGGATTGAAATCGTGGGGGTCTTTGTAGACCCGCTCATCATGAGCCATAGCATAAGTGTTGGCATAGACCACAGTCCTGGTACTTATCAGATACCCTCCCCTCCTTGTAACATCGCTATGATGACAGTATCGTAAGAGAGTGTCTTGCCCTGTAAATCATCAGTTAACTTGCACAAGTAGCAAAGAGATTTTTGCCTGGGATGTACCTTTGGGAATGAGCATGCCCTTGTAGATATCATCGTGGAGCGACTTGTGTGGGATCCCTGCCGCGCATTAGTAGCCATTGCAGGGTTTCTTCATTGCCAACCATGAACAACTCACCTAAAGGAGCCAGTGGCGACCAGCTTTGTGAAGATGCTTGTTAGTTTATATTTCGTGTTAGTGGTTGGTTAGATGGCGCGCAGCGATAAATCTCCTGGACAATATGTTCGATATAAACCAAAGCGGGCCGGTCCGAGAAGTCGGGAAGTCTATCAGGTCCAATCACCGCATCAAGCTCTTGGTGTGCTTTCTCCTGTATTTCCGGGTGAAGAACCATGTTGAGAACAAATATTACGCATGTATCCCATGTCTGGAGGCCACGTTATTAGCTTTCAAAAATCAACTATTATGGAGATAGACTCACCGTATCTGCTCCCGCAATAAAAACTGCTCCTGCCGCCCCTTTGATATCATCAAGGAACCATTGTTGTTCCTGGCCACGGGACTCCTTGTCTTTATACTCACGTAGGAGTTGGTGTGCTAGAGAAGTGTTTGTATAATGATCATATCTGTGCTGCAGAGGGAAGTCAGTTACATGACAAGACGTGGCATGGTTCTTGAGGTGTCTTCCCAAGCCCCCCACTACCCTTCAACTCACAATCTCAGCTTGTGCAGCAGCGAATGGGACGTCGTGGAGCCTTTTAATAACCCAGCACCATTGTCGGGAGAATCGTAGGGACCAGTCGCGGACAATTCAGTCGGGGAGGTAGCGAACTAGACTGGCTCATTAGCACAACCTTCTAAAGATTTCGAGTCCATCGTGTGAGTATCTTGTACCGAATGGAACTAGATCAACAATGCTATTGGCAGGAACTCCACCATTGCCAGTGGCATACATGGCATCGTTGGCGATTTGGATGTAGGAATCATCATCCTCGAGGACTTGGGTGCCATAGCTCACTTGCAGAACTATGGCAACCGCAAGCCTGCGTAACGACGTTTCCCAAGTTTCAGGCTTCTTGAGTAGATTCTGAATCGTTCGTTGGGCTTCTGTTATCTGCAGAGTGTGTCATCGGCGGACATTCATGTTGCTGAACGAAGTCTGGAGGAACTTTCTGTGCATTTGCCAACGTTCACCAAAAGGAAGAAAAGTCAGGGTCTTTCCCCATCCCATCCTATCGAAGGCTCTGATGAGCAAGGTATTCGGACCATGTTTCGTTCTAGATAGACTAGAAGCAGGGGTTGGCTTACACTTCCAGTAGCGTAAATCTAGGTCGGTCACAAAAATTGGCGCCTTTCTTGTCCAAGATATCCCTGGCTACATCTGCGCTATTGAGCACGACTGTAGAACGACCCAGGGACCGGACATGTATGATATCTGAATTTGTTGAAGGTAATGTCAGGGGCAAAATATTCGTCTGCACGCACTGAGGTCAAACTGACTGGAATCTTCCGACCATTTCGCGTATACTGCTCCGGCATTCTCTTTGGGTATAACACGGGAATGGCCAAGAAGAAACCCAGAAGGCGGACCAGGTGGTAGTGGCAGCGTAGGTCGAGGGCGCCAATGGGCCCATGCAAGAAGAAAAACAGTGGTAATGGCAAGCGTCAGCCCAGTGAGAGCTTGAGATGGGCAGTGCTCTATCATTACTCGAGCTTGGCTAAAGTGAGATCGAATTTGAGTTCACTTTAAGTGAATGGGAGAGATAAGGCTTACTTGGGATCGTCGAGGTTATAATTGTAGTAAACAATCCAGGGAAGGAAGCAGATGCTCAGCTAAAGGAATGGACAGGCAATGACCTTCAAGTTGCTTCACTGAATCACGCAAGACATCACCTCAGGCATATTCCCAACAGGGACAGAGCAACCAACTACCTATGACCCATCCGCATTGAATAAGCTCCATCCATCGTTCCTTCCTTGCATCTCTCCGGTTCCACCCATCATTGACTCATGTGGTAGCTGAAGATTAGCACCTTGAGGCTGGTAACTAAGAACTTAAGGTAGCAAGTGAGCCGAGGATGACCAGGGCAATTTAGGTACTAATTGAAAGCAAGCAAATGCGATTTCTTTGTAACTGCTAGGTATTTCCTCAGTACTCAAATTCAGCAAGGAATGTGTTGGTAGGTGTGACATCCTCCAAAAGCAACCGCTGTTGCTGGCTTTCTGATGCATCATTATCGAGACCAACAGAAAATGCAACGGTCGAACGGGCATTGAAGGAGAGAACAAGAAGCTTCCGGTTACCGGTGATATACAAACTGATCTTCTTTTCCGTGCCCACCTTCCCATGTACATCCCTGGACCTTGGTTGCATGGGAAATAAGGAATTACTAGAGCTGTAGTCTTTACATTACCCACCAGTTTCCAAAGGACTTGGCGGCCAACGGATATTAATACAGAAAAGGTTTTAGCGGATGATATGACGCAGTTTGTGGATAAGTTATTTAGCCTAAGGAATATCAGCTTGATCCTCCAATACCAGCTCATATGATGCAAATGTTTGCCTCGTTGTCTCGGTTGTTGTCGCATTTTGTCTGCAACAGCGATTTCCACGATGCAATTGGCTACATTTGTTCCCTACACAAACCTCGGTTCCGTTCCTTCGGGCCCAGATCACGGCTGCTTTACCTCGCTACGCGAAAGTCAAAGCGTCCGCCATAAGCTGCAACCCCTGGGAAACAGAGCGCACCATCTCGTTTAGTAAACAAAGGGAGCGAGAAGGGTCCGCTAAGCTAGCATTTGACTTGCTTCTAGGCTAAGGATTTAGTTGCCGCAGCTGTACAAGGTCATTGTCGAACCGATTCATGTGCTGATTTAGCCACGGATCGGCGGCTTAGAAATAGGAATTGGGCGAGACAATGTGGTTCAATACCGACGCTAAAGTGAGGAGCCGGCACTTGACTTGTCATAACTCTCTTTGGTCTGGTCTGTTGCACATGCACCTACCTTAGAATAAGGCCTAGGTTCAATAGTGCCTTTGGGCATTGCAGTACGGAGGACAGACTAAATAAGGGTACCTACATTTCAGCTCATGACGCTCCACGAGTCGCGGAATTGTCTCTGATGATGATAGGTGGTCCGAGCAGAATACGCTCCTGGGAACGTGATTGGAAGAAACAGTTCCTTCTCAATTTAAAACACTTTCCATCGTCGCTGCCCCATCTACAGGTAAACAAAGGCTTTACTAGCGACAAGGAAGGCAGGACAAAACAACCCCACACCAAACTTGATGACTTCCACCTTCCACTTGCACATGCCCCTCAGCTCTCTAACCCTCCTCGGGCAGGCGGGATCCATCTTTTCCACATGACTCGGGTCGTCTCAATAACAGCAGCTCAAGTTAACAACTTCTTTACCGCAAGCTGAACGTGTCAATACATATTGTGAACAAACCATCTTTAAAGTTTGCGGGGTCGCCGGCGAATCCTTGTGCGCAAACGCGAGGTTTGTTTCAATCGTTGCTTTTGCGCTCAGCCTCTCTCTGACGCTACCTACAGACACATGGGCCATCGGCTTTCGGCTGTCAATACTCACCCCTGACGTGACAATCCAACTACGGGGTGCGGATGCTACATACATACCTCCTCAACTACACACAGACAGCATCATATTGCGAAAGCAACACCAGCCTCGATTCAGCCGCAACAACCCGTTCAGCAAATCTCTTCCAACCCACTTCTACGATGGCTTCTCACGCTAGCACTCCACACATCACCATTCTGGGCTCCCTCAACATGGATCTCGTTTCCTATGTCTCACATCATCCCCTTCCTGGGGAAACCCTCACTTCAAACCATTTCAACACTTCGCCAGGCGGTAAGGGCGCTAATCAAGCTGTTGCTTGTGGCAAGCTCTCTCGAGACTCGGACCTGTCCAATCCTTCGGCTGTCGTCTCTATGGTGGGTGCTGTTGGCGCCGATCCTTATGGCACCCTCCTGCTTGATAGCCTGCGCTCCTTTGGCGTTGCTGTCGATTCTGTAGCCATCCGCCAAGACCAGAAGTCTGGCCTAGCTATAATCATTGTGGATGAACCCTCTGGCCAGAACCGCATTATCTTGTCTCCTGAAGCCAATCACTCTCTTCAGCCTGCTGAGTTTGAGAGCCTTCCCGGCCCCCGTCCTGACCTCCTGATCATGCAGCTCGAAATTCCTTTCGATACTGTAATGCAGGCTTTGCAAGCTGCCAAAAAGGATGGTGTTCCTGTCCTTCTCAACCCAGCACCGGCTCAGCCCTTGCCTATGGATGCCTACGATGGGCTGGCCCATCTCGTTGTTAATGAGACCGAGGCCGCCATTCTTGCAGATTGTGCTGAGTCTGAGCTTGATGACCTTGAAGGCTTGGACCGCATTGGCCATGTCTTCATTGATCGCGGAGTCCACAATGTCATCATCACCCTCGGAGGCCGTGGTGTCTATTTCGTCAATAAACAAGGCCAGAGCGCATTGCTTCCGGCGACTAAGACGGCCGTAGTGGACACCACAGCCGCGGGTGATACCTTTGTTGGTTCTTACGCCCTGGCCGTTGTAGCCGCCAAAGATGGCCAATTTAATATCGAAGCAGCTGTCGCGGCAGCCAATCGAGCTGCTGCCTTGACCGTTGCGCGAAAGGGTGCTCAGATCTCTATCCCCTGGAAAGACGAACTTTAGACAAGGTAGCAATACCGCTTTCTCCGTAGACAATCCAACAAAAAGCATTCGAATCTCACTACGTGTACGGCTTCTCCATTTTGTCTACTACCTCGGTCAGTCTAGAACCATGACGCCCATCCCCATTTGCTTGCTTCCTTTTTGCCTCTGCTGCGCGCTGGCGATGCTACTCGGGGCTCATCCACTTCCCGCTCCGTTGTCGTTATTGACAAACCCGCCATCAAAGGTAATAAGCCCCTGAGGATGTCGGCGCCGAGTGACCGCCTCTTCCATAACGTGCTGCTGTCAGATTTTCCAGAAAAGGCTCTTCGGCCTTGGGTAGCAGGAATATCACTTCCATCTCGGCTGTGCTCTTCTTTCGGTCGTGTATGGGCCGAATTGCTCACCCCCGCGTCCCTAAGGGTTCTCGGCCCTGGCAGACCTTCACGACTCTGCCTCGACAAGTAGCTTGATGCATAGCTGCCACATCTGGATGACCCTTGTCTCAATCTCTGACGAGATTGAGAGTGCTTTCCTCTATCATCGAGATCGACTTCAGTGCAGTCTCGTTGAAGGCTTGCCTTCCTGGGAGGAATCCGAGGCGTAGGGCTATGATTCCAAGTGGGCTTTCCATATGTTCTATATCCTGTTTTTTCTGAATGCTTCTGTTGCAAACAGTATGTTTGCTCTGAATCCTTGGGGTCGTATTTTGCTGCAGCAATTTGTGCCATTACCTTCCTGGCGCTCATAGTCCCCCAGTGTCTCTCTACCAGTGGCAATAGTGGGTTGGATCTTGAAACCGGAGCAGGAGACCAAAGCGACCTGGCATTGTGGAGTTTCACGGAGGCTGTGGCTACCATCTCAATCTTGCTGTGCATGCTGAACATGTCGTCCTCCACAATTCCCATATCTTGACACATGGGAAACGCCGAATTTCGATATGACAGCCGCACGGTCATGTAGCTCACGGTAGAATCACCCAGCTCCACCTTAAGCGCTTCTATGAGGTTGTCCGATTCTAACCGTGAACACTTCTGTCTGCATCGCCGCATACCCTTTGAGACACGGACCTGCACTTGAGCTAGAAGAAAGATGCTTGATCCGGGGTCCAAGCGGTGACTATTCCCGTGAATCAGCGTGCGTCTTGACCAGTATGGCAATCTCGTTCGCCTGTATACTTACATGGGAAAGGGCTGTTCCTGAAGAATGCGAATAACCGAGGATTCTTCCGTTGGCAGAATCTGGACATCCAAATCGTTGAGACCGCCATCATCGCCAATATCCCCTGCTATGTTTGCCGTCAGTACCTGTTTGTTCAAGAAAGGGGCTTTCATGCGTACTCTCTTGGTCATATTGCGTGAAGCCAGCAAGATCCGTGAACAGATCTGGCCGCTCCTAACGGGCCCCTAGTTGGCATTTTATTGAACTTTCCGGCCAACCTCTGACAGAGACCTCGATGGCCACCCAAAACCTATGACAACCTTCTTCGATGGCCGTGGCCTCGGGTGTGATGGTAATCTGTGGTGTTGACCAACGTTCTAGCCTTGGCCTAGGCAGAGTCTTGAAGGACTCGGTCAGTGCCATAGGTGGACTTCTTCTGAATAGTGGCGACTCCTCTTCTCGGCTTGCTATATGAGGCGCCAGCGGGAACGGTGCATTAGACATAACAGCCCTGTCATATATGTTGGTCAGAGGTGGGCGGACCTTGACTGGATGTCGTAGATCATACGCCCCAGGCACTTCACTCGATATCGGGGCGGAGAACTGGTGGCCTTGTCCCAGTTGGCCTCCGGGCTCCGGGCGTGTCTGTCTCGTCTTCCTAACTGATAGCTGGGGTGATGGCGTGAACCCCAAGCGTAGGGGTGGACTATACTCATTCTGCACCTAGCGTTTGGCTTCGCGCGAGGTTGGGCTTCCTTGTTCTCCCATACGTGGGTCATCATGTGGCCATCTTAAGTTTTCTTTATCTGCGTCTGCTTGTCCTGGGTTGACCTTGCGCCTCTTTGCGACTGTAAGAGACCCATCCCCCTGAATTGACCGCCTGTGTTTAGAGCTACCTTGGTTAGAATTATTTGCCGTATGCCGCTTATTCATGTTCTCGTCAGCTTTCACAATTCTCAAAGGACTCGGCTTTTCGCAGGCAAAACTGGGATCCGAGGCGCAAATGCCCCAGTAGGGCAGATCTTCGTAACTTTGGTCCGACATCATGATGTATACTGTAGTGGCTGATAATACTGGTCCTTCTCGATAATGTGTATATCTGAAATGGAATCGGTAAACCTTTTATTTGGGTCTTGCGAGTCTCGTATAGTGTAAGGTCAACGATGGTGGCTGTTCCGTTTTGGTCAGGGAACTTATACGATTCGGTAAGTAATCTAAGATTGCAAGAATGTTGAGAATGATCAAAGTTTTGAGATACAATAGTAGCATGCTTTATGCATACGATGAGGAGGAAGACGATGTTGTTGTTGTGATGAACATTCTTGGTTGAGATTCAACTACTGGAGACAAACGAAGCATGAAGCAAGTTTGTGAGGGTTCTGAGGGGTATCAGAGTTGCTCTTGCTATTCGAGCGAACAGAGTAAAATGGAAGATCATGCTATGCTAAAGGTAAGGCAATAGGTGCAGAGTTACTGCCGTGGTGCCGAAAACAATGTCCTTGAGCAGCAGCTACCTAAGGTAAGGCACAACTGCAAGGCCACGTCTAAAGCAGTCGAAAACACCAGAGACTTAAAAATATAGGAATCATAAGGTAAATTGAAGCTTATGTAGCTTGCCCAAGTGTTCGACGCAGATTGTCCTTCACCGAGTCGATATCGGTGTCCTCCATTGCAAGAAACTTGATCTATATAGAATTAGTAGAGCTCTTTCGTTAGCCA